>SSHR01001731.1:0-38095 GCA_006518225.1 Fusarium neocosmosporiellum
CTCCTCGAAGGCTCCGTAAACTCGGACCGCGACTGCAAGAAGCAAATTACAAAGTGGACCATCGACGAGAACGCCCACGACCACTGCGTCGTGTTTGACGAGGAGCTTGAGGGCGTCGAGGACTATGCCGTCAAGTCGCTGAGGGTCGATGCTCTCAACAACCCCAACTGTGGAGGTGAGTACAACCCTTTTTTTTCCCTTGAGTTTAACAGTTCACTAATTGTCGTGACAGTCTGGGTCTACAGCGATCATGGATGTCACATGGCTGCTCGTAGGGTTGAGCCCAAGACTTGCGCGGTTGCCGACCGCTGGGGATGGCGATCTTACGCCATCTTCTGTCTCTAGAGGATGGTAGAGTAGCTGGAGAGGGGATCGATTTCCTGTGTGGACGGTTCAGAATGATAACATTAGACACCATGTTTTATGCGGCATACACGACTTAGATTAGACTTGCTTTAGTACTTGGACATTCATTTCGTCTTCTATACTTACGTCTTGTACATACTCCAGGAGTTTCATCAATGCTATTCTAACTGCCCGTCTTCTTACCAACAACAGTGCATATCAGGGCCTCGATAATTTGGTGACACCCTGTAGCAGGCAACGCCTCTACAATACTTCCAGGGTGGAGTCCATAGCTGCTAATAGTTTCCAAGGAGGTGGTGCAACGTCAATACAACATCACGATTGGCCCTCAGCAGCTCACAATACTCAACAAACTTTCAATGCTGCCAAGTATGGACAGGTCTTGCATAAAGTCATATGTATAATCCAGCCCGGCAAATACAATCCAGAGCTCCGGATGTCCAATCCTTAAACATTATCCACTAGTCATGTCCCGAATGATTGGCCAGGATATATACAAGAAATATAATAAAAAGGAAAAAGAAGGCTCAGACAGAGGGGACGGGGGTATGTGATGTAATCTATAACGAACGACACGCCATATCCATAAAGGGAAAGATTTTTTGTAGCAATCATGTACGAAAAGAAGAAAAGACGGGCGATATGTATGCAATGTGTCATGAGGGCGTGGCAAGCTAGATGAAGCCCGGGTTGAACTCGTCCACGACGGGGTTGGGCGTCCGCACTCTGCCTGACTCTGGTCCGACACCCAGGGTTGTTGTCGGGACCTTGATGGGAGCTGGCCTTGGAGGCGCCCGCTTGGCCTCGACGCGCGTAGCGCTTTGGTCTCGGGGTGGTACAAAGTCAGCCATGACGGGCGAGATGAGTGGCCTAGTGAGATTCGGCTCGGGTGCATTGTGGTAGTTGCCGTCTGCGGCCATGTCGAAGCTGCGGGCAAGATTCTCGCTCGAGTTGGAGATGGATTTCTGCAGCGATGGGAAGGACGGCGAGGGCAGGCTCGGGGGTGTGGGTGAGATGGGCGAGGACGTATATTGCCCTCCAAAGCGAGGACTCAACGACTCATCTGTCGCCTGCGCAGGAGACTGAAGAGGAAAGTCGGCGCGGAAGGGCGAGAGAGGAGGAGGCATGGCCGAGCGGTGCGGGTTGGCTCGGTCAAAGTCATCCCAGTTGGGGAGGGCGTAGCCGTGGCCCTCGGCTGAATCCTTGTGCTGCGACTCGGGTGTAGGAGAGGCTTCAGCTCGAGGAGGAGGGTACATGGGACGTTGGCGGCGCTGCTTCCTTGGGCCCAGACCAAAGGTGCTTTCGGGGCTAGTAGGCTCCATGCCAGGTGGCTTGCGGCCACGGGGAAGTCCCTTTGACATGGGAAAGTCACCCTCGATGGGAGCTCGCGTGGAGAAGGGGCTTGCAGTTCGCGGTGGTTCCGGGGCTGCACGGGGTGAGCTCTCGGAGCGCAAGTAGTTGCCCTCATCGGGAGGTGGGCCATAGGGACTTCGAGGGCCTCCGCCAAGGACAGGAACCGTAGCAGAGCGGTCGACAAGCGGAGGAGGAACGCGGAGGGGTCGCCGAGCTTGGGAGTCCGAGTCAACTCGGGGTCGGAAGCCGCGGGGTGGAGGGTCGAGAGGGCGAGACATGTAGCCAGGCTGTGCGTCCGAAGTGCCAGCTGGACTCGGAGGGGTGTTTGGCTGGAGGTTCATCTGAGGCGGCGGAGGAAGAGGAGCGGTAGGAGATCGATATGGTGATGGGAGTGGTCGCGTCGGTGGAGAAGAGTTGGGAGGTTGATATGGCATATACTGCTTGGGAGGTAGCTGGGCAGAGTGAGGAGGTTGCAGAGTCGCGGATGGATCAGGGAACTTGAACGACGACTGGTCAAAGGCTTTGCGAGATTGATCCGAGAGTTGTCGGTAGTGCATCGAGTCTGGAAGTGTGGGAGACGGTTGTGGAGACTGATTCTGTAGTTGAGGAGGCTGCGAAAGCGGCGAAGGTTGGGGAGATCGTGAGGGTGAGAGGGGCCGTGAGACCTGAAGAGACTGAGGTATCTGGCCAGGCTGGAGAGCCTTTGAAGGTTGAAGCTGCTGGGATGGCTTGTGCTGAGGGGGTTGAGGAGTCTGGATGCGTGGTGTATCCTCAGCAGTTGACACAGTCGAAAGAGGAGAAGTCGCATCACTCGTGTTGCGCGCCCTGGTCGATCCCGTCTCACTCAAACTCAGGCTCGGACTCGACTGCATCGTTCTGAGAGGGCTCGCGGTCCTTGTCGTACCAAACGCCCTCGGCTTGACTGTCGTATCAGTCGGGCTCACCGAGGTCTCACTCGTGGGCGTCTCCAAGCTCCTATTTCCAACACTCCCTCTCCTGACAGTCTCTCCAAAGTCGAAGCCCGAAAAGTTGCCTGTCAGTCCCTCCACCATAGGCTTTACGGCCTCTCGAGCCCTAAGCTCGTCAACTTCCATAGCGAAGCTCTGTCGGCGAGGCGTATGGAACGTCAGGGTGTCGCGCTTGGCCTGAACATTGCGGATCACGGGCGCCTCCCAGATATCCTCACTGGAGCGTGCAACGGAGGCAGCCGGGCTGGGCAGGGCCATAGGGCCGGCCATATCGACATTGCGAAGTCCACTAGGGGCGGGCACGTTGCGGCGACTGCTCGAAGGTCGGTTGGTTTCTTGACTGGCAGGTGAAAAGGGTCGCTCGGCGTTGACGATTGACGGCGGCGGAGAGGGATACCCGTTGGTGGCCTGGTCCTTGCTGTGATCCTTGGATGCATCATCCCCCAGACCAAACTCGAACTGCTCAAAGGTGCTCTTGCTGTCGTCCATGGGCGTCCCAGGTATACTGCTAACCGAGTCCTTTCCAAAGTGCACATTAAAAGGGTTATCCGATACCTCCCTCCTCGAAGTCGCGGTGCCTGGTCGTGTAGACGTGCCAGGTCTATTAGCCGTAGGACCACCACCCCCTATGGGACCCGGCGCAACGAGACTCGTGGAACTTGCGTTGGCGAAGCGCGTGTTGAGATTAACGTCGGATGAGTGGAATCGAGGGTTGCCCATGGCGGGAGCTCGAGGAGCGCCGAGGTCAACCATAGAGGAAGCTCCTCCAGCGGCCGCCGGGGCATTCATGTAGGGGGCGCGATGCCATTGTAGATCGCGGTTGGAGGAGGATGTGTCGGGGCGGGCGCCGAGGTTGTTTGGGAGCGGCAGGTTGCTGGCTGTGAGTTGATGTACATCCTTGGTTGTGAGGTCTGATTGATCGGTTCGATGCAGGTGCTGAATCTGTTTTGTGGTGGCCTTGCTCTTGTCGCTGTCCAAAGTGTCAGTAGGAAGAAGGTGCGACGAGAGGTAGTGCTTACTGTGACTTTTTCCTATCGCCTCCAAGCTTGAGGCCAAAAAAGGACACCATCTCGAGTGGACGGGAAAGAATCTATGTCGTTCATGAGCCTCAGCTTCTGTGAATATTCTCCAGAGAACCTAATCATGCTTGTTCAAGGTTGTCTCCTTGTTCTGCAGGTTCTCTTTCTAGAAGGCCGTTGCCCAGAGACTTACCGTTAAGGGTCCGGCTCAACAGGGGTGGAGGGCCCACGAGGCGCAAGATGGGTAAACCAAGTGGGCTAATTTAAATGGTATAATTTTAGAATGGGAACCCGTCAGGTACGACGTCCAGCCGTGGGAAAAGGAACGAAGATATCCAAGAAATGGATAGAGTCTTCTTTTGTTCAACTTGATTCTCTTGTAGAGATCATTGCTCGTCCAGTCGAGTCCAAGAAGTAGAAAGGAGTGTGTGGTTGTTGAAAATGCTCAAATGACGGGAGAGCAAGGTCGAGTTGGCGATGGATGGAGCTGAGGCTGAACTAGACCAGGTTCACAATTCAGGGGCTCGGAATGGCGCCGTCGCGGGGTCGAAAAGAGGCCAAAGCAGAGGAATTTGCAAAAAGAAGCAAAGAGCCAGGCAAGCCCAAGCCTATTCAGGTAGAGACAGACGGTTCCCAAGTAAGAGAGAAAAAAAAAGACACTGCCACAGACAGCCAACAAAGCCCGCTCTTCTATCTTTGGAGTTTGTGCGTGAGATGAGACGGGATTGAAAGGAGTGATGGTGCACTGCGCCTCGAAAAAAGTTGAAAGAAGGGGGGAGTGAATATCACAGACCAGGACCCGAAGGATGACGATGCATAGGAGGAGAAAAAAAAGAGAGAAAAGAAAGAGGTCCCATTCTTTTCTCCCGCGCCCGAGGGGGCCAAGACAGTAAGTGACGATCTTTGGGGTGAGATTGGATGAGAGAAATTGAGCCAGCGGCGAGCACGCCTTGTCCACGTTATACCCTTGTCGCACGCCAATGCGATGCCTTGCTCTGCATGGTGGATTATTATGGGACGGGAATTCTGTGGGTTTTGAAGAAATGCGGTCTCTTGCAGCTCGGCTTTTGCTGTGAGGCTATCCAACTCACTCAACACCTACACAACAATGCAGCTCTCACATATTCATCATTGCAGTTCATCTTCTCAAAGACTGCAAGACATTGAAAGACAAGAGACAATGCCTGAGACCACCCCGTCAGACATCCCCCCCTCTCTAGACCCATCCAAAACGGGAAGCTGTCCTCAGGGGTCCGGCGCCCAACGCGGCCGACGGGGGTTCACAGAACATGCATCTCTCTGCCCTTTTCTTCGCTCCCGTCTCAAGGGGCTATAACGATCGTCACCCCGAGCTGAAACCTTTCCCCCGTAGGTGACCCTGAAACACGGCATGGGGTTTTTTTTTTTTTTTTTTGGTATGCCGAGGATGATGAAAAGAGAAAACTTGACAAGAGTTAAAGACAGATCACCATCTCGGCTAGTACTGCGGACAGAAAGTCCTCTAACGTTAGAGCGCGCGTGAAACGAAACATAAACGGCTCCCATTGCTAATTAATTTACCCATCCTCAACTCGATCCATGACCCCTGCGGACTTGCCCGTTCATGCAATGACAGCCCGGGGAACGCGGGCGCCGTCCTGGCCTATATCCACCGTACTATGCCCAGGGTCGTTAGTTTTGCGGGAAGCGAATATTGTCGTGGCCATAATTAGTATCGTCATGCGCTGCTCTTGGGTTGTCGACATCTCGCATATCTTTGTTTGTGAACCCCCCTTACCTACGTAATGTAACCTCCACCTTCGTTTTTGAACTACCAGCCCGAACCCGTGAAACCGTTGCGCCCTTGAATACATCCAGCTAGTAGTAGTGTTACCATCCGAAACGCCAAATCGTGACTAGAAACGTCCCCGTCAAACATCCACCATAGATAGAACAGGCCAGTAAAAGACCACTCGACCAAAACCCTGACGATCAACTCTTAAATCAAGAATCGTCTTCAGAGTCCTTCACCCTCACAGCTGATCCAGCAACTTCCTCCTCCTCCGATCAATCAACTCCTCCTGCACCTCCTCCAACGTCGGCAGCTCCCACGTCACCCCATCCCCGCCGTCACCCGGCAGAGGTTCCCACCCGTCGGGCACGTCTTGGCTCCCCGTCTTGAGCATGTGCTCCACCGCCTGCCTCTCCTTCTCGGCCTCGTACGCCAGCATCTCGTCCTCCTCCTCGTCAGGCGCGTATCCGTAGTAGGCCGCATCCACGTTGCGCCGCAGCTCGCTCCTCTCCTCCAGCGGCTTCTCGTCTTGTCCTTTGCTGCGTACTGCTTCAAATAGTTCCTTGACGCCTGGGAGCTCTCTTGCGCGGCCAAAGTACTTGTATCCTTTCCCACCACCGGGTATCTCCCTGCCCTGCTCGTCATATATCTTTCCTCCACCGCGCATGTAATTCGGCCCTCCTAAATTACGTATCTGCACCTCCCACATGTGCTTCTCGCGCATGAGCTTGTTGATCTCGTCGTTGAGGTCGCGGATCTGGTAGTCGCTGAGGATGGGGTCCTGGATGCGCGACATCTTGCGCGAGATCTCCTTGAGGACCTGGCCGCGCCACTTCTCGCAAGCGGGGATGGCCTCGACTTCGGTGATGAGCTTGGGACGGCGGGTGCGGCCGGCGTCGATGATGCCGAGGTCTGCTGCTTGGGCTTCGCGGAAGCGAAACAGCATCGACTGCGCTTTTTCCGAGTTTCGAGCCTGGCAGAGTCAGTCAAGCTGCGCGTGTTTGAGGCTAGGGGAGTACATACCATCTTGACGATTTCGCTGTGTGAGCGATAGGGATTGACAGAGTAAACGGCCTCTGGTTGTCACAGCAAGCCAGATGTTGTCGCGCCCAAGTTTTCCCAGCCTCGTTGGACTGAAGAGGGTCCAGGTCCCAGAAGCTCAGCAAAAAGTGGCGCTCAGCCACAATGGAGCAGCCACAGCAGGGGAAACGCTTGGCGCTGTCAGCCTTATCCCAAGTCTACGCGACCAAACGCGACTTTGTCTCTGATTCACTGACCTTGACCTTGACTTTTTTTTTTTTCACCTCTTTTGGAACCCGAACCACAGTTGTTTGCAGCTACAATAGACCTGTTTTTATTTACCCGAAAAGACTGATTGCGTGCCAATTTTCTTGCCTACAAAAGCCAGCTTCTCCGACCGTGTTCTCGCCTTCTTTTCTCTCCTCCTCAAGACCAGCATCGACGGCATCCTTCCGGGTCATCACGACCACTTCCCTTCACGCCTCTCCTCACTTCACCCGCCCGCTCGCGCACACTCACCCGGGCACTACACAGTCGACTCCCCGATTTTCAGCACCCTCGACGCCTTCAGGCCTTCCCAAACCCGCCCCTCCGCACATCACCTCCCCTCGCTGCACCCTTCTCCCTCCGGGCATGGCCACCTACCATCAACCCGGGCCGGCTCTATCGCCTTGCGATACCGCCAGCAGCTGCAGTGATGAAAACGTTCACAAGAGCTTGGTATATCTTTCGCTTGGTCGGATCTTACCAAAGAACCACTCGCGAAAAGATACATGACCCAAATTCAAGAACAGAGATCTGAGCAGTCTTCCTCCAACTTTCTCCTCCCCCCTCTTCCCCCCCTCTCGTACCCCTTCACTCACCCAAACAGGACTTCCCACAGCCGCAATGACCGACACTCTTTTCTTCAAGAAGCTGTTCTCACACGCGACACCCGTTCTGGGCTTGCGGAGACGCACATGTTTTGCACCATAGTTTTCAATCGGAGCAGGCTTTTGTCTTGCTTTTGTGGTGGGGAAGAGGCGCGGGAGTAGGAAGAGAGGACAGAGGGAGTCGAGATACAAACCATTTTGCCCGGTGATGATTGAACGACCAAAAAGCCAAATTTGCAGGCAGCAGCGGCGTACATGTTTTACATGTTTGAGGGTCATTCACTGTCCACAGCCGCGCGTTGTCAGTGAGAACCCAAGAGAGCTAATCTGAGGGCATCATGGTTGTATCTTGATATTTCCTGCGTGCATGTCTTTCATAGTTGAACTGCTTGGTGCGCATCTTGAGGCCCATGAACACCCATAGATATGATGATGTAGAGCCCCAGCTAGGTACTCAACAGTATGGATACGTTGAAGTCTGTAGTCGACACAAATGCATTCTATATTCATCCCATTTTTGTTCCTGCTCTACACACGCAACTAGCCCACGACTCCTGATCATGGCGTTGCTATAATAAGAAAAACATTGTACATTGCATTCCCTTCCCCCCTTCACTATTCCATCTATTGCGTCTTCTTGCCCTTTTCCACAGTGGCCACAGGCTGGCTGTACATCCAGATGACGCTAAACGCCAGGAAGCCAGTGACGGTGGCTCCAATGCCCGTCAGCCAGGGCCAGGCGCCCGAGATGACGTAGCTGCGCGGCCACTCGTCGTGGGCCATGTGTCGCACGCTGACAGTGTTCTTCTCCTCGATGTTGGTCAGGAAGGGTCGCTTGTAGTTGACCTTGAAGTTGAAGATGCCGTGCTGGTCGGGCAGCGTAAAGTTGGTGCTGAAGACGGTGGCGTGCTCATCGACGTGCGTGGCCTTGAGGTCCAGGCGGTGGAAGGGCGAGAGCATCGAGAACTCGAGTTGGATCGAGTCGCCAGGGGGGAGCTCAAAGGGCATCCAGCTGCGCCAGGCATACTCGGAGATGGAGATGCTGTAGGTCTGTTGCAAGTCAGCTATCAGTTCAGATATTAATCAATCGTATAAAACATACCACATCGTTCTTGATTCGGTAAATATCAGGGTTGGTCTCGTTGTCGCCCACGAGGTGGTGCTCAATCTTGTTGACCCGCAACACACCAAGCTCCTTGAACGTCCAGCCCGCCAAGCTCGTGATGAACTCACGGTTGCTGGGGTACAGCGCCTTGCCGCCCTTTCGGGAGACTTTGGTGTCAAAGGTCTTGTCCTGGAGCATCTCGGCGGAGCCAATGATGGTGAAGCGCGCCGAGTTGCGAGCCTGCATCGTCGAGACCAGCGCAAGCTGCTTACCAGCAGCAAACAGCTCATCAGGGTCAACAGTCTCGGCCTGCTCCTTGGGGTTGTAGCTGTACGCAGTGGGAGGAGCGCGGAGGATAGGCGTAAGGAGAGGTCCGGAGCCCAGAGTGTGACCAACGGCGTTGGAAACAGCAAGCAGCGCGCCGGGAATCTCAAAGTAGTCCTTCAGACCGGGGCGGACGTTTCGGGGAGCGTCCAGGACGAGGACATCGTGGGACTCGGCGGCCGAGATGGTGTCAAAGTTGAAGTGGTCGACAACCTTGCCGGTGCGCTCGACGGGCAGCGCAATGTCGAGCTCGGCGAGGACGGAGACGAGGGATGTAGGGACGGCGTGGGTCGAGGACATGGTCAGGAGGATGTTTCCGCCGGCGTTGATGAAGTTGAGGATGATATTAGGGGTCAAGTTGGGGCCGAGACCTGCGCCCAAGTCAGCATAATCACTTCCCAAGCAACCAAGATATCATCACGAACCCTTGGCCTTGGTGGGGAGGAAGAGGAGGTGATCATAGTTCCTCTCGCCGAGACGGAACAAGCTCAGAGCGCTGTTCTTGGGAGACTCGTATGTAATCTGATATCCTCGCTCTGCGCCAGTCAGCAAAAGTCACGACAGGTTATCGAATGGGACGGTGTACCGTTGAGGTCGGCAAAAAAGGTGGAATACGCCTCCTTCTCCTCGACGGCGTCCAACACGACCAGCAGCCGATTGCCAGCCGTGCCCGCGGCCGAAACCAGCGCCGCGAACAAAAGGAGCACGAGGCTCAAAAGCGACCGCATCTTGGATTATGACAAGGTCGTGTGATTGTTGATTATCTTGTCCTCGTCTCTTGGTGCAAAGACGCGACAAGGTTGAGAGGGACGTGGACAGCTTGCGCTTTCGGGGGAGCTTCCAATGCAAGCAGGCGCAGTGAGCTTGCGTTTAGGGATACGTAGCCTTGGTGAGCTCTAACAGTGGGGGGTGACGTGGCGCTAGTCTTCTTAGGGTAGTGCTTTTGAGGGTTGAGATATCAACTGTCGCTGTTTTTGAGGCATTGAAGAGTTTAAACGCTCCAAAACGTCGTATTTATGTATCCCTATGTCATAAATACACTCTCAAGGTGTTTTTTTCTATCATTTTGCATCAAGATTGCCTGTAGAGAGCCAATTCACAAGCACATGCATCTACACTCGAGCCGTTTTATATCCCCATCAGGCTTAGCCATACACCTCTTGGCATCTCTCCAGCTCCAAAATAATCCGACACCCGCGGCTTGGTTTTTCCGCTCCTGCGATTGGACCGAGCCCAATCGACGACCCTCCTCCATGATCCTCATCACCAGTCGGAAGCAATAACCTCACGTCAATTGAGTACGAACGCCCCATCTTGTCAACTCTGACGCCCTGCTGACTCTTTACCGTCTAGTCGCCCATCATGTCTGCCGCTCCCCTCTTCTGGTCAACTCCCCTCAAGTACTGCCGCTGGGCAGCCCGCGAGCGTCCCGCCCTGTTCTGGTCCGTCATCATCGGCGCCGCCGGTCCCATCTCCATGCCCATCGTTCCTCCGATCCGATACTACTTTGGCGACATTGATGCGCCTCCGGTTCCCGTCACCTACCCCAGTGCGTTGAACCCCCCTTCACGGCGGTACCATGGACTCTTGCTAACCGAGGCCAAAAACACAGTCCCCTCTGGTCCCCGGAAACAGCTTACCGGCTACGACGACGAGTAATCCTACCGAACCGACGAAAGAAAAGGAGGAATGACGCTCGAGAGGTGGGGAGAGACACAACATTGTACAAACTACGGCGTTTGAGACAGCGCGGAGGAACCATAGAGGGAATGGAGAGGATCACCCTAGGTCCCCATCCAGGAATTGACGCTCCAATTCGATTTTCACCACGTTTGCTACAAGTTTTCTCGTGCCCAGGGAATTTTGCTATTCATATGCGCCCACTTGCGCGAGGTCCATGTCTAACATGCTAGGAGGGTGCAAGAAACCGGGGAAACGCCGCCGGCAATGTAAAAAAGAAGGAAAACAAAGACAAAGATATCCATCAGTGGTGTGTGCTACAATGAGCTTTTGCGGCGATTTATCCGCACTGATGTTCGACTAGGGAGGGCCAGACTCTATCTATCCCGACTCATAAAGTTCCACTCATACTAGGAGGAGTTAGTCTTGGAGACGCGCAAGGGAGAGGGCATACTTACAACTCGACCATCATCATCGCCCGTGTATACACACGTCGGCATGGGAGTAATACACGTCACGCCTGCCTCCGTGTTTGCTCCCTTATCATTCTTATAGTCCACATGATCAAGCTTTCTGAGAAGCTCTAGCGTCCAACGACTACCGACGATACTGCGGCGCCACACATTGACACGGCCTCGCTTGTGTCCCGTGAAGACGAGGTAGTTGTCGAGCCATTCGTTCCCAGCGCCTTCGTAGAAAGCACATGAGTGGATGTAGTCGTCTTGATCGAAGCAAACGTTCTGCTCTAGAAGGAGTGTGCCGTTGAGGGTGTACAAGAGCACATTGGGTCCAGAGCAGAGAAGGATCTCGCCCGAGATGTCGTTGATGCGGGCACACTCGACAGGACGCACCAGTGGCAGCTTTCGGATAAACGAGAGACGGTTGAGATCCCACAGGAATGCTTGCCCATCCGCAGAGACCGTCAGGAAGGTACTGAACGCCTTGCTCACCGCAATCGTGGTGACGGGCGACTTGTGTCCAAACAGACTCGATCTTGGTAGCAGCTCCACTGGTTTACCTGGGGCTGTCTGAAGGGCATAGACAGAAACGACGCAGTCCTCGCCAGCGGTGATGAGCGTCTTGGAGTCGGCAAAGCAGGCGCACGAGATCTGCCCAATGTGGAGGTTCTCAAACAGGCCAGCCGGCTTTCGTGCGTTAGCGGGGCGGCCATAGTCAGGGATGTAGCGGCGAGTTACCTTTCGGTTGTCGCTGAAGAAGAAGCGAATGCTGTTGTCGGCGTATCCCCATTCCAGGAACTTGTCATACGGCGGGAAGTTGAGGCGGAAAGGAGAAGCGCACAATAAGCGGTCCAGCTTTGGGGCGTAGATTAGGGAGGCCACACGCTCATGGCTTTCTGTTAGGGGTCAGCTGTGTCTCGAAAGTTAGGGAACAAAATTACATACCAAGAAGTGGGTTGGAGAGGCATCCAAGAGAGAAGACACCCGTGTCGAGGCGTCGAACAGGACATCGTACATGCTCCCGGGCGGGATGAGGCCTTATGAACACTTGATGCGGTGTCTGTCCAAAGTTGTGAATCACACCAGCAAGGATAGCCCTTTCCTTAGCGTCCGTGATGCTGTCCAAGTCTGTAGCTCCACGGTACGACAGATGATGGAAGACGTTGAGGTTCTCAACAGCCGCTTCTCCCCGTTGCTTGTACCCAAAGACGAGATCAATCCACTTGTGCAGATTCTCGCTAACATAGGGACTCTCCAATGCCTCTCGGTGCTTGGCAATAAAGATTCTTGGGTCACCCTTGGCCCAGGGAGGAAGTTCCACATGGTCAACCTTGACGCCATTGCTCTCTCGGTTACCAAAGTTGTATCCATTGACGTTGGTCAGAAACTCGGGAAGACAGAAGAACTCGGGGATGAGCTCTCTCACATCGGCCTTGTTCCTGCAGGATGCCGATTTCCATGCCTCGGGAATCGACTGGAAGAGTCGATCAGCGTGATCAAAGCTGCCTCCCTGAAGCAGGATATATGACTGGACAAAAGGCGGTAATCGAATCAGGTATGACGAGACTATCATGGCGGAAGAGTAGTGGGTGCCGTAGTGGAAAGGAATCTCTCCAATCTCGGCCAGCGCATTGTAGCTTTCAACGAAGCCACCCACTCGCTGCAGTGTTTGAGCACCCATCGGCTTGGACAGATCACGGAACGTGTTGGGATCCTCCAGATCAAGGTCCTCACTGGTGTAGTCTGCCAAGATCCACGGGAAGACTGGGTACTGGGTGAGATCGTTGAAGGTCCTGCCAGCCATGGTGTTGACCATCATGAGATAATGAAAGTTGGAGATCTCGCCCCTCTGCCATCTTTTCAGGATCGGGTTCCAGGGTGTCGAGTTGAAGAATGTGCCAAACTTGGACCCGAAGCCTTGAGGAGACTCGTCAACAACCTTGAGAGACTCTAACCTCCAAGCATCCTCAGGGTTCGGCAGTGTGTTGGCGCCGCTAGTGTGAGGGGCTTTGTTGAGCATTTTGACATATAGGTCATCTCGAACAACCGGGTTGATGGTGGTCAACAGATAACTGCGGCCATCCGTGAAGAACACCTCGATCGCAACATCTCGGAACAGGAAGCGTCGTTTTGAAATGCTGATCACGTCGTGCCAGCGCCAGTGCCTCGACTCTTGCTCCTTGTTGCCAGCATTCTGCCGCTTCTCCGACGTCTTCGAATCCGTCACGATCTGAGAGAACGGGTCACGCTCTTCCGGAGGGGCTTGCCAGACGTTTACAATGTCGCCGTTGGCACACTGGAACACATTGTCCATGATGTAGAGGGCGTCCTTTCCTATGATCAGGATACCTTCACATGCATCAAGACCGATGATGCGAGAGATGTTGTACGCCGACTGCACTTGATCGCCGTGTTCCAGCCGCCTCATGACTTTGCGGTTCTTGTCCTCGAAGCCTTCATCTCCCTCGTTGGGATCGTTGGGGTCATCCACAAGCTCAAAGTCGTCTTCAGGGGCAACGCCAGAGTTGGCCTGCTCCGTCTGGTCTGTGGTAGACTCGGGCTCCTCGGTGAATTGGGGAGGTTCATTGTTGCCTTCCAGAGCACTCGATGAGCCGGAACATGTGGGTGTTACAGCAGATGCCGAGATGGAGGGCACCGGGCTTGCTGACGTGTTGAGCCGCAGTGTCTGCAAGACTTCGCTTGTCTTTCTCTTCGGCTGGTATTCATCCGGCTTCATTGTGTAGTCTGGAAGAACCCTGAGTCGCATCCGGTTTCGCCCTTCAGTTCGATCGAGCTTCCATTTTGGCGGTGTTGCTTCGCTGAAGACGGCACCAGGTCGCCTCAGATCCCGTTCCATCTTCTTGTATGCTGCACTCAAAAACACCAAGTCGTCCTGCTGATCCTGCATGATTCGATGGTACTTGAAGTACTCGGAATTGTAGATGCTCTTCATCCAGGCACTGTTGCCAATGTCGTGGCTGAGCAAGATCTTGTCCGTGGCTATGCCCTCAACGTGCCACAACCTAAGCTTCTCCTTACGTTTTGTGATGCGACTTTTGGCCGTCTCAGCTGTGCGGGCGTTCTCGGCACTAACAAAGTCTTCCCATGTTTTAGACATTCCGCCAAAGAAAAGGACATCCAGGGACGGCCGATGTTTGTCAACCCACTCAACAAAAGATTCATCATCCACTCCAGTGAGTTTCTGAAAGTCCTTGGAGAGTTGTTTCTGGTCCGGTGACATGCACGAGCGGATCAAGGCTGCAGACTCTTCTGGCTTCTGAACCAGGATGATGCGCAGAAAGTTGGCTGCCGCAACGCGGAGGGGCATCTTGTCGCCGATAAGCTTTGTGTAAAGCTGGTACCAGAAAAGCTTGAGAAAGTCATCCTCCGAAGAAAAGCAGCCGAGAATTGACATTTGCCAGTACGCCATCTTGTCCATGAACTGCTTCGCTTCAACCACCGTGGTATCTGGGCTGTCAAGATCCGATAGCCTGAGAAGGATGATCCTGAGCAGACAACTCCTGACCGTAGTAACGGCCTGGCTGCAAAGGCGAACACTTTTGAGGGTAGCAATGTCAGGGCGCTGCAGGAATTCCAGCAGCATGCCGATAAAGTCAATCATGGTCTCGGCCCCATTCATGAACCAGCCCTCAAAGATGGCTTCCGACATGTGGAGGCAAAATCTCGAGAGATTGGTCAGAATCCTAGGTTCGCATATGGCTTTCTGGTTTAGTTGGACGTTGTTCGTCAGCTGGGTGATCATATTCCTCAGGATATAAGATTCAAAGTAAGCTTGGTGCTCACGGAAACCCGGGGGCACTTTGGTGAACAGATCAAAGCCCGGGAAGTCTTTGCGCGAGAGAAGTTGATCCATAAAGACATTGACGACCAGATCAATGATTCCATCCAAGATATCGCTGCTCGGCTTCTTCTTGGGCGTTGACCTCGTTGGCGGTACTGCTGGGTTCAGGCGAGCTGGACTGGGGCCAACGGGCGATTTGTGAGCTGTAAGGAGGATGAAGGATGACGCTCTCCTGAGGGGGGTGCCTTTAGGGGGTGTCGACTGGGGTGATGGAATGGGGTCAACACTTGTTGTTCGTACAATGGGTGTAGCATGCGAACCACTCCCGCCGATAGGCCGAATAATGACGTCGGTTCCTTCAAAGGTGAGAGCAGCATCTCCCGAGTTCAACTCAGTCTCTGGTGTGACTCCATCGGCGCTGACAACAACTGGATAGAGTGCGGCTAGCAATAGTCTCACCCATTCCGAGGTCAGAGCAAAGTCTCTAAACTCGGTCGAGCGCTCATGGAGATCCAAAAGGAAGCGAATGACTGTATGGAGGACCCGGGCGTAGCTCGCCACTCGTTCGCTATCTCTCGAGAAGTTTACTGGAACCATGTCAGTCGGGCTCAGTCCAGGTCAGAACTGTACATACATCGAGTTTCAAGGGCAGTAGCAAGATCCATAGAGTCCGCCCGTGGTCGCAACTCCTTGGCAGAGGCGAACCTCTTGAGTGTATGGGTCGGGTCGGCATGCGTCGCTGGAGAGTCGGGATCGTCTTGGTATCTCGTAACATCCTTCAATCCATGCTGCAGCATTGCCGTGATAACGGACAGGGATTCTGGGTAGACAACCTTGCGCTTGCCAAATGTTTCCAGGAGGTTGAAAAAGTCAAAGTTCTTGTCAAAGTCGATCTCAGCAACGTCGTAGCCAAATAGAATGCAGAAGCAGATGGGCCAAATGGTCGGCAGATCCCAGAACCGCTTCAGTCGATTCGACATGATGGTAAACCCTCCAGACTTGCCGGCGAATTTCGACGTGTAGTTTGTTCCATGGATCACGAGCAGTCGTGCCAGAATCTTGCAGCCATGAACCACAACTTCTGGGTCATCCTCTGCCAGCAGATACAATAGCCACTACCAACGTTAGAAGAGCCACGCATCACAGGACATGAGATCTCACCTTGTTCGTAACTGTGCGGGCAAATTTCTTGATGTGGGACGTATTCCCCTTGTCGCACAGTATGCGTGAGTACATGCTCAAGACCTTGACACCCAGCTGCTTCTTAGTCAGGAACTTGATGCCAGAAGGCGAAGTCCCAGACAGGTTGACATCCGTCGGTGTCCGCGTTCGCCGAGGAGCCGGAGTGCTGGACCTCGAGACCGACGAAAGGGGCCGCGGGCTTCGTGGCAGCGACGAGGCTGGTGAATGAAAGGCGTATGTGATGAAGAGCGACAAAGACCTCATAACCTCCTGACTAAAGTTTGACGTGACAAGAACCTCGAATGCACCCATGAAATGGGAAATGGTATCATCCGACACCACTTCACCCTTCATCGCATCCAGCAGCCTCTTGACGATTCCTATAATCTGTTAGACCTGGCACATGCACTTCCTCATCGCAACTTACTCATCCTAATCAACCTCCGACTATTGAACTCATGGTATTTGCTCTTGACAGCGAACGTAACGAATTGTTTGTAGTAAAGCTCCTGAATGCGCGGCGCTGACTTGCGCCAAATGTCTAAGTCAATAAGTAGGATGCGGTAAGCAAGTGGGTTGATGATGAATGACTCCATGGGCTCTACGTGGTTGTATCCAACGAAATCAAGGATCAGGCTCAGAAGCTGGAATGCCAACCGATCGCGGTCTTCGCTGGAGACCTGGAGCCGGGTGATCGCAGAATCACCAATGCTGCCACCGTGTCCCAGCTTCACACGGATGAGCATGGCCAAGATGCCATAACCGTTGTCCTTCTCGATGGCTTCGCTGTTCCTCCAATTCTGGCGAATGCAGAAAAAGAGCATTTCAGCCGCCCGGACTGTCTCCTCGATGGTAGAAGCTCTCTCAAAGAGCTTGAGCGCCAGTGGTGTGAACCCAGCCAGGCGCCACAAGTTCTCGTCAAGGTATGAAGGGACGGCGACGATGGGGTTGCCTCGGAACGATAGCAGTCCCTGAACTCGGAACAGTGAGTCTGGGAGGCTTGGGACCGCGCAATTGATAGCCAGAGGCGCACCCTCTTGGTTCGATGCTCGGAATAGGTTGCGAGAGCAGTTCCTTGGCAACGATCGCAAGAGTCCAGTGTCGTAGAACTGCACGTTTTCTGGGAATGTGGCTGAGGGCAGGATGCTCAGCAGGATCTTGGACTCTGGGAGTAGTGAACCAGCTTTCTCGCGCACGGCTCTGATGATGTCGGAGTGCTCGCCCTTTCCTGGGTGCGCGATCTCATTGCGCAGGCCTAGAGTGGCCGATGCCTCGTAGGTCTGAAAGCCTCCCAGGCTATCCTGAAAGTTGCCTTGGTATCGTGGCCCAAGGCCATAGTGAACCGCCAGGAAATCGTCACTCAAGACTTCCTCAAACAGATGAGCCGAAGCAAGTGACCACCGTGAGAAGACAAGGCCAGGCCCTGTTTGGTTGGAAAGATCTTTAGGTGTACCAACAAAGGCCTGTACCGGGTTCGTCTTGTTCTGGGACGAGTTGAAGGAAGCGAAGCTCTCATTTGTGCCGTTAGACAGGGGTGGCATATGAGGGTAGTTGCAACGAATTTGTTCCGAAAACTCGCCATTGACATAGAGGGACGCTTTGCTAGCAGTCATGGTCTTTGGTCGGCGATGAACAATAGCGATATGGTACCATCGCTTCTCCTTAAACGAAATGGTCTTGAAGCGCACGCTAGGCTTATTGGAGGTGACGGAAGTTTGAAGGATAAAGTTGTGGGTATCTCTCTCAAGGTACATGAGCAAGAAGCATGCTTGTGTTGAGTCGAAGACGCCAAAGATGGTTGTGTGCGCAGTGGGATCAAAGCTGTCTACCCGAATCCAGGCTGTAAAAGTGTATCCTGCACTTGACTGGGGTGGAAAAGAGCGGCCAAGGCTAGATAGCTCGAGGGATGAATGGCCGTGTAAAGAAAGATCAAACTGGAAGAAAGGGGGGCCTGAGTGCTTGGATGTCATCTGCAAGCAGAACTCGGACGCCTCAGAACCAGGTGTCGAGAGTAAGAATTGTGTGTCAGCAGGTTCGTTGACGCCCAGGAACATGAGCATCTTGCAAATGGCCAGAACCTTTTCCCGTTCAGGGGGACTCAGTGCCGAATCAGGATTGAAGGCGACTCGGAGGAACTGAGAGAGGGCGCCAGTCGAATGCACTGCAGCCCGGTTATAAATGGAGACGGAGATAATGCAGTGAATCGTCTCCAAGACAAGCAGAGATGCCGGATTCGCAAGGCCATCCTTCATCCGCGGAATAGCTGTCCAAAAGCTGACGACTGCTCTAAGAATCTCAGGGTGCTGTATTATTGTCTTGGTATTCACAACCTCTCGCACTCCAGGTGCGATATTCTCGACAGACTTGGTCAAGACCAGATCCCACTGCTCTTCCACACTATCGTCGTCGTTTGGAGGCGAGTTGTCGCCATCGGGCCGAAGTGATTTTGCGATAGACTGGCAAAGGAGATCAAGAGCGTCGTCGTCGAGGGAGAAGGAGAGGAGCTTGCCAAATACATGGCAACTTATCCACGCATCGGGTTCTGCTCCGCCGAGACCTATGCTGGCGATGACCTGCTCCAGGGCTTCCCAACCGCCTCCCTCAACTCTGTATCGGAAAAATCGTCGGTTGCCTGAATGCCCACGCAGGGTCGCCGAGAGCACGTTCAGGGAGTCTCCCAGCAGCTTGAACAGAGCAAGCATATCCGCATCGCTTCGTTTATCGGGGTTGTAGTAGCCTGAAAAGGCACGGAGTAGGTTGAGGATGTGTTGGAAGCCGTCGGCATGGCGGAAATCGTTCTGGTGCACCGACGAGGCTGTCGCGGTGATGTGCTGGCTGATGTGTCGTAGTTTCTTTAATAGGGGCGGAATCTCCGGGAATCCGTTATCTTGGTGGAGGGTCGTGTCGAGGGTGAGCGCGTCGAGCAGGCCCTTCAATATCTCGAAGGACTTGGTGTTGGGTGGGTTCGAGACCGAGGTCGAAGACCTGTATCTTCTCGGTATGGAGGCCATTTTAACGGTCGCAATGCAATCACGGGTTCATTCCAGAAACCGCCCTCCCCCGAGCCCTTCAAGGGTCCAGGCCGTTATCATCCGCTGTCGGCATCGAAAGGTGAGATTTGGGGGCCTGTAGGGGCTGCGGCCGCGGGGTGCATGAAGCTGTGAATGGGAGATCGCCGCACACCACAGCCACGAGTTGACGAGTAGACACTTGGCAGATACGGAGGATAGGAGGGACTGGGCGTCGGAGAACAGGCACAGAGACTGGCAATGAGCGAGCGTGTCTCGAAACAACTGGTACAACTGGAGCCTGCACTACCTGTGCTCGATAACTCGTTACGGAGGTCAGCCTTGGAGGTGTGGCTTGTGTTGTGGCGAAGCGAGCTCCTCCTGAGGCTTCGCTGCCTGGCATCCATTTGGGAGGGATCGTCCGAGCTGCGTCAGCTCGACTCAAGGAGCTTGGGTGACATGCACACCTGACCGAGCTTCCGTCCCTCCGCCAGAGGACGACAAAGACGGAGGGAATGTAGAGAAAGTTATTGCCAGGAGAGTTTAAGGGTCGCGATTCTATTTCAACTGCAATGCAATGTGAATTTTATCAGGTTCATATGTCTGGAGTCGTCGTGGCTCAATGACGTCGTTGTGAAGCGATCTTCTTCAGGGTAGGCGACAGCCAGAGAATGAAGCGGACGAAGGATTCCAGGAGTTCGGGTCATTCGGTGTAATACCGAGTAGATACAAAGTAATGTCTATTCCGAGTGATGATGGTAAGATGACTATGGCGGTTTCTTCGTAATAAATCCTGATGGACGTTCGTTCGAGTTCCTCTGAGCATTCAAGTTGTTGAGATGCTGCTTCGGATCGAAGTCGGGGTCGAGCAAGCTATGGTGGAGCTCAAGACTGGATTGCTCGTCCATCAACAGCTACGCGATCCGAGATCTCCCATTGACACTGCCTAGTGGACAATGCCCGTCCTGATAGATCAGGCCGTATCAACCAAGAGTGGTTGAGTGCAGCCTCGCGCTTTGGCCCGATGCATGGAATGACCTACAAGCGCCGGTTGATGGCGTTATCTGACGAGATAACCATGGTTACTGAGTTGCTTGGAAGTGGAGAGCTAAGGGAGCTATCGCCGAGACCAGCCTCAGCTGCCAGGCACGACAAGTGCATGGCTATCTGTTCACCGGGCCCGGAGGCTTTGATGCGGAAAAACAAAGACAATGCTGACCTGCTGAATCATGACGTCTTTTCGGCCTCGGATTGTCTTTCCAAGGAATCGTATCTTCGAGGCAAAAACGCCCTTAACCCCGGGAACGGACTGGGATGGACGAGACCGGCCGGGGTCTGAGGCGCTGCTTGGCTTGGGATGGCGGCGCTTGAGACACAGGCTTGCAACATGAGGCACGTGCCAGGGACGTCGTCTGACTCGATGGATCAGGCGGATTAGGCCAGTGGGGGCCAATCGGAGCCAGGGCGCTCCCCGCATTCTGCTTGGAGGAACACTTGGTTCTGGCAGCGCAGCGCGCAAACTGGAAGGTACCTTACCTTGTTGAAGTTTGACTTCCCGGGGTGGGGCGCGAGCAGGATACCTTGGGGGTGTAGGCCATAGCACAGTGAATGCGGCGACTCGTAGCCATGATGCACTGTATCGGCCGTACTGTCTCGGCTCTGTTAGCTCGGTCCCCTTGTGCCGAAGACGAATACCCATGGATCCATGGATGGCTTGATTCCAAGGCTGACAAACACGGACTGGATGTCCGTGGAGATGAGACAATCAGCCTCGACAAGTGGAAGCAGTGACTCTTTGACCGGGAGTTGACCAGATGTTTGCTGCTGTCCTGGATCTTCTTTCACTGCAACCGATAGATAGCATCTCGCCTTGCATGCGCATCTGTCCCATCTCCAAGACGCCTGAGTCGCGACTCGGCTCGGCCATCTTACGCTCCGTGCAAGCTTCAACTCTCTGCACGGACTGTCATGGGAGTTCGCAAGTACCTTGGCTCCAGCAGGTGCCGTTATCGCATTGCCCGAGCGACGAGTGAGCAACCGCATTGGCCGGCAGAACAGAAGCTAAACCGCATTAGGCGCTCAGCCACCGCTGATATCAACCACCCTAGCGACTGATGCGTCACACCCTCTTCGGCCGCCCCAGGCCCGCTGAGGCAACACCGGAGCTGTCGCACGCTGGTGGTGCTTATCTACCCCAGCTGCTGCTCGCCATCGCTTCTTTTTCCTTCATCATCCTCATCCGTATCCCATCTCCTTCCCAACCTTTGCTGCACCGGTTCTACCTGATCCATCACCACAAGAGGGTCAGGACATCGGCTCGTTTTTCCCTTTCTCGTCCTTGCGTCGCGCGCAGATCAACTCCAGCTTTAGCCGCCTCGTCTCTTGCGGTTTCGTTATCATGAGAACCGCCCTCACTCTCTCCCTGGCGGCTGTCGCCAACGCTGCCTCTTTCAGCGTCGGCACCATCCATGAGAAGGCCGCTCCCATCCTCAGCACCATCGAGGCCGAGACCATTCCGGACTCGTACATCATCAAGTTCAAGGACCACGTTGATGAGGCCGCTGCGTCTGATCATCACACCTGGATCCAGAACATCCACAGCCATGGCGAGCAGGAGCGCCTTGAGCTGCGAAAGCGCTCCACTCCCTTCACAGACAAGACCTTTTCTGGTCTGAAGCACACCTTCAACATTGGCCAGGGCTTCAAGGGCTACGCCGGCCACTTTGACGAGTCCATCATTGAGCAGGTCCGGAATCACCCCGACGTAAGTTGATGACCCACTATATCCCTCAGCAGACATCAAGCTAACAGCCCACCCAGATCGAGTTCATCGAGCGAGACACCCTTGTCCACACCATGATCCCCGTCCAGAACAAAGACGCCGTCACTGAGGACAAGTGCGACGGCGAGACCGAGAGGCAGGCTCCTTGGGGTCTTGCCCGTATCTCTCACCGTGATACTCTCAACTTTGGTACCTTCAACAAGTACCTCTACTCCGCCGATGGTGGCGAGGGTGTCGATGCCTACATCGTCGACACTGGCACCAACATCGACCACGTCGATTTTGAGGGTCGCGCTCACTGGGGCAAGACTGTCCCTGCTGGCGATGCCGATGAGGATGGCAACGGTCACGGCACTCACTGCTCCGGTACCGTCGCTGGTAAGAAGTACGGTGTCGCCAAGAAGGCCAATGTCTACGCCGTCAAGGTCCTCCGATCCAACGGCTCTGGCTCCATGTCCGACGTTGTCAAGGGTGTCGAGTTCGCTGCCACCAGCCATCTCGAGCAGCAGAAGGCTGCCAAGGACGGTAAGCGCAAGGGCTTCAAGGGCTCCGTCGCCAACATGTCTCTTGGTGGTGGCAAGACCCAGGCTCTCGATGCCGCTGTCAACGCCGCTGTCCGCACTGGTGTTCACTTCGCTGTCGCTGCTGGCAACGACAACGCTGATGCTTGCAACTACTCTCCCGCCGCTGCCACTGAGCCCGTCACTGTCGGTGCCTCTGCTCTCGATGACAGCCGCGCTTACTTCTCCAACTACGGCAAGTGCACTGACATCTTCGCTCCCGGCCTGAACATCCAGTCCACCTGGATTGGCTCCAAGTACGCCATCAACACCATCTCTGGTACCTCCATGGCCTCTCCCCACATTGCTGGTCTCCTCGCCTACTACCTGTCCCTCCAGCCCGCTGAGGATTCTGAGTACGCCATGGCCTCTATCACCCCCAAGAAGCTCAAGGAGAACCTCATCTCCATTGCCACCGAGAACGCCCTGTCTGACATTCCCTCCGACACCCCCAACCTGCTCGCCTGGAACGGTGGTGGCTGCAGCGACTACAAGAAGATTGTCGAGGCCGGTAGCTACAAGGTCAACAAGGCTTCTCCCTCTTCTCCCGCCAAGCAGATCAAGGATGCCGTCAAGCAGGAGATTGAGCTCGTCTCCGGCAAGGTCAAGGACTTTGGCTCCAAGGCCGAGAAGTTCTCTAATAAGATTCACAACCTCGTCGACAAGGAGCTTGAGCAGTTCCTCAAGGATATCAACATGTAAGAACTTTACATCATGATTTAGTGCTTTGGTTACGCATATTTGTTGGGAATACGGATGGGCATTCGGTCGCTGGGTCATTTTGTTTTGGGTACTGATGTCTGGTGAGCTGCTTGTGCGCTCCAAGACTTGTCGTTTATGCACTTTATTACATGGCTTAGCCCATGGTGGCGGGTCATGTTAGGTCTCGCTCGCATTAGCAAGAATACATCTCCTTGTATTAGATTTTGTTGAACTGTGCAACTCGTTCGGTGTGCGTGTTCCTTGTCATTGTCGTGCTGCTTTTTAGCCTTGTTGACTTGAACAAGCTTTGATGGCCATGAATCTTGAGTGTTGACTCGACGCCATTAGCCAATAAATTCTCCATGCTTTGTCGGTCCTCAGCGACTCACTGTTAATATCTTATTTATCCTCAAGTAGAGAGAAATAATCCAAGACCTGATAGAGTCTACATTCTTTATTTACTCCTTTTATCAATACTCCATCAGGTCTCCTCAAACTATTCGTTGTCCTTCTACTAAGGTAAGAGTAAGTATTTGTTCCCTTGGCTTTGACAACAATATCGTTCATTTTGAGTTATAGGTGCGTAAGCTTCATGCCATGAACTTTGTAAGACTGAGAGTTATCACCTGCACAGTATTGCCAGTCTCTCCAAAGTTTCGGTTGGTTAAAACTCATGGCAACATGCAGTCAATAAAACCTTGACAGCCATAAAGGCAAAGTTGACGGAAGTTATGAATGACATCGTGCCGCCCTTCCTCTCGTCGCTCACTTCCCCGTCTGCAGCGACCATGGACAACGGATACACAATGAACTGCAACGGACAACCTTCGACATTCCCGTGGCATCGGCTTCCACGGGAAATACAGCTCAATATCCTGTCCCTTCTGGCCCGTCGTCAGGGTAGCACCAACCACATCGAGTCGCTCTCTGAGGAGGGTATCGCCAAGAAACATGTCGGCCATCTTGCCAAATGCGCCGCCGTCTGTCGAGACTGGCAAGAATATTTCGAAAACATTCTCTTTCGAAAGTTTACTGTCCATCAGAAAGATCTTGCCCGACTTGGCGAGATTAGCCCCTGTCGCACGGAGCGGATTCGACATCTCTGGTTACGCATCGAACTTCTCCCCTACGACTGTCGAACGTGTCGTCCTGTGCTTAGTGGCAGAAATGGCACTAAGAACGGCCTCATCCTCGAAAACGCCCTCCGTAATCTGTTTCGCGTCCTCTGCCGCTGGAAGGGACGTAACCCGCACCCAAGTGGCGGCTTGACCTTGGAGATTAGCACCCACTCCCCCAGTGATTCACAGCATGAGTTCCAGAACATATCTTTCGATGATGATGACAACAGCGATGAAGACACCGATGTCTGTACCATTGACGATCCGAATCATGGCTGGGTCGGTGGACGGCGCATCCGCCAACCCGACGAATTCGCTGTGTATGACCTCTTCGACTTATGGGTCCCCCCCGACACCCAGCCTGAGAAAGTTGAATGGTCCGCACCAGTTGTCAAACATCTCCTCATTCGTCGGCAGACACGGCGCCATTTCCCTTATCCGACGTTGTTGCGCTTATTCGAGCATCTTCCTAGACTTGAATCGCTCAACCTGGAATTCTGGAGAAAGTATCGGAGAGGAGAACAATCTTGGTGGGACTATGGTATGTTACCTAGGGATCATGATCATCACGCATCTTGGAGAGTGTTGCTCACATGAACGCAGGTAACGTTGTGTCTATACTCTTAGGAGTCTGTTTGCCTAGACACGTCCAACGAGTCACGCTCTTCGAGGACTTTGACGAGGACTTCGACTCCATGTTCTCAACAGGCAACTCTCGCCAGGCAGGACTTATTAGAACGCCCGACCCAGCTGTTGGGGCAGCCCTGGCTGGATGGAAGAACCAGCAGCGTCTGTGTGTATCTTTCATTGCGGACGCGTACGACTTCTTTGATGCGCTCCGTCACCGTCGACGTGACGGAGCATGGCGAAATCTCACCCACTTCTCCATGACTTCGATACTCCTCCGATCACAGACGTCCTCCTCGAAAGTACAACGGCTTCTAATGATGGCAGCATTTGCTGCCTGTCGCTTCCCTAGCATGGAGGTTATGGAGCTGTGGTATGGCAGACGGGAAGAGGCGTGCTTGTTTCGTTTTAGTAGAAACCACGATGGCACCTTCAAGATCTTCCGTGCTGGCACATGGGAACTGTCACTGCCTCCTGCTGTCATGGAAGCATGGAACAGACTCTCCGAATTGCGTGGAGGGAAAGGTCTGATGGCGAGGGGCTTCGAGCGAATTGACCGTAAACTCATACGGTCTCACGGCGATGCTATTCACCACTTGGGGCTCGTTTCGGATGTTGTTCATCCTGGATCGCTGCGGCAGATCAGGAGAGAGGCACAAAGCTATGGCCCGAGCTAGAGATAATTCATAAATAACTCTCGTCTTCGGATGAGAGCCATTTCGAATTGACTGGCATCCACTATTCTGAAGACCCAGGACTCTGAATAGGAGGTAAGAGTTACCTACCTAGTGTCAAAAGTAGAGTAGATTTTAGGAGGAAGGTAGTAGTGAGCAATCATAAATCATCATAAGCGTTCATAAAGCTAGGTAAAGCAAGTGATGAGCCTTCTGATGAGCGGAGGGACCTTCTGCGGATGTGCCAGTCCATTGTTCACCGCACCTGCTTTTCTGTACATAGGCAGGTGATTCACTTCACTTCAACCCATTCTTCGTCTGCGTGCCCCTCATCTTCATCATCATCAGCCTCATCGCCCGCCAAGCCAAAACTCCCACAAGCGATGCTTCGACGTAACAGCTCTCAAAACAAGAACCGACGCCCGCTGAGTCGGAGCAAGTCGACCAGTTCCGTCGTGCGGAACCCCGTCCATGCCCTCGAATCTATCAATCCCGCCGCCGCCGAGCGAGACGCAAACATCGCCGCCCTGTTGTCCTACCATCGGGCACAAGAACGACCTAGTGGTAAGATGTTGGTCATTCCCCGAGATCCTGCGAGCTTCTTCCCAGATAGCATCGATGGCACTGCTAGTATGGCTAGACAGAGCCTGGAGCGAAGCGGCAGTGTGATTAGCCGGCAGGGCACTGCAACGAGCGTTCGTTTCGCCGGGCCCGCATCTCGCCCACGAAGAAACCTAGCTTTGAGAGCAAGTGAGGGCCGAGACTCTCCCACCAAGGCGACCTCGCGGATCAATGTTTTCGGCAACACAAGCGCTAGACCCTCGTCGACAATGTCTTTTCACGGAGACCGGCCCGTCCACTACTCCCTTACACGACGTTATCTCGAATCTCTGCAGCCGCCCGACGCTTGCTACAGCCCCGAAGAAGATGCCGCTTCGATGCCATTTTCCTTCAGAAAACTCCGAAAGTCGCGATCGATGCTTACGTCGTCCCGGGCAACAACTGGGAACGCTTCCAGCTACTCCGTGCCTGCAAAGGGCCGCCTGCCGCCCACCCACTCGCTCTACAAGGCCCCAAACAATGAGAACGAACCTCCGAAAAGCGCGACTTTCGATGCCGCGGGGCTCAGAGCCTCGAAGTCCATGAGCTTTCTGAAGAACCGCCGGGGTATGGTAGCCTCGCGATCAAGCAGCCGCGCCGAGAACGATGTTGTGGTGCGACTTGCGAGAGAAAAGTATCGCGAGCAGATGGAGGAGCAGGAAAGGCTTCAGGCTCAATCGTCCGCGTCAGTTCGATCGAGAAAAAGACGTAGCGAAGGATCTACTGGGCTCCGAAAGTCCCTTCGAAATAGCAGCAACAACAGCACCGTGCTGTCCTCTGCATTCTCCGCCAACGGCACTTCCGTATCCAAGCAACATGGGCTTCGAAAGACAGCCCGAAAGGTTTCAAATAGCTTACGATCGAAGTTGAAGGGACTATTCACCAGAGGGAAGAGCACTGCTGGATCAGAGAAGCATGAAGGGGACCAGGGCACTGACGGTAACGATTCAGACGGAGACACCTGCCTGCACGCCAGCAACGATGAAGGAACTGAGGAAGCTTCCATGTTTCGTGTCGCTTCGCATATCCCTTCATTGCATGATGTGCCCTCAAATCAGCAGCTCCGATCTATAAAAGGGAGTGTCGAGAGCCTCGAAAGTGGCGAGCAACATGCCTGCGACGAGAGATCTCGTGTGACTAGCTGGACTAACTCGGTTACAAACACGGTCTCCAGCATGGAGATGCTTGGGGAATGGGAACGGCAACGTCTATCCGTTATCAAGGAGAACGGCATGCACATCTCTTCCTCATCTGTGCGCCCAACCGAACTGGACGGGCATGGCGCTGGAAGTGAAGACATCTGGTCTGGTACCGAAATCGACAGCGAACGCGTCTATTCGGCTCTCATGAAGAGGCTTGGAGAAATAAGCCCAGAACAGAAGAGTATTCAGGCGAAACTCCGCGCAGATAACCCGCCCCTGAACAATGTTCCAGACAGGAACAGCTCAACTCACCACACTGGGTCCTTACAGCGGACTGCCTCCACCATTCGGTGTGTTCGAGCCGATGACGACGTTTTTCAAGATAAGGAGGACTGTTCTTCACTGAGCTCCAGCCGATCTTGTGAGCGGCTTGCTATTGATTCGACAGATTCACATCCAGCAGCAATGTTGACACTGGGGGCTGCCACTGGCTGGACAACAAGCGACGACAGAGGGACTCAGTCAGAGAGCGGCCGTACCAGCGTGACCAGTGCTCGTGAGCCCCCAAAGGCAATCATGCAACGAAGCTCAGCCTTCTTCGCCAGTCCGACTTGCCATTCATTCCGCTCCCCTAGTCCATATCGGCGCGCTTTGCGAGAGAGCTTGAAATCATCACCAGAACGCGAACACATAGGCTTGGCCGGAACCAAGTATTTACACTCACTGTCTGCTTTGAGCCTCCCCATCCGCCGGAATAGCAGCACAGGGTCAGATCGGGATACACAATTGGGGGATGCTGAAAGTGTGTACTCTTGTGCAACGGAGGATGCGAGACCGAGCATTACCGGGCCAGGAACGTCAGGCCCTATCAAGGGAGCTACAACACGTATAGTTGGCGGACTTCCCTCTTGCCGTCTGGTTCAACACCAGCGCGATGCATCCACAGCAAGCTCAGTCGAGTGGAAGACATGGCTTAGTTCCAAGGTCTCAAAGCTTGAAGGTCCCTTGACACCTACCAAAGCCGACACTTACGGGCAAAACACTGGTATTCTTCCTCCGTTGGGGCATGTTAGAGAGGGAGCTGAAGTTGGATCCCCGCCCGAGATTCTTCTCCCAAAGGGCGATGGACCGGCGAATCGAAGCCCTTTGTCCTGCGTCAAGGGGAATCCTCAGCCTGTTCAGGACAAACAAACCCAATCACGGCCATTTTGGAAAGGCCTTGCAGGGCACGACGAGAACCAATCACCAAATGCTGTCGTCCACATTTCGAAAAGTCGGCCTCCATCGATTCCGCCCAGAAGCACATTGCGGACGGTACCCTCACTGCCGGTTGTTAGCTCAACGAATGAGATGAACGGAATGAACATGTCGAACGAGGTGCACCGTATGCGTTCTCTCAACATCACCGGCCGCCTCAACTCTACCCCCGAAGAGGCGATGGCCAAGCGGCGCTCTCGGCCCCGTTTCACCGGCTGGCAGGGCTCACCCACTAAGTCGAGTCCCGATATTGGCCATACGACAGAGATACAGGCTTCAAGATCGGCAGCTGGCTCGCCTGCCCAGAGATCAGGGCGTCATTCGGACTACTCGACACCAAAGTTGCAGTTACAGCGGGAGAAGCTGGGTCAATCGGCCACAGGGATAAACGGCTCCGGATTAGAGGCGCAAGGAATGGGAAGCAAGACGATGGTGGACATGTTCCTTAGCAGCCGGCGCAAGAGAACGGATGGTGGAGGGAGTGAGCTTGGCAGTTCACCTGCGGCGTTCTTGTGATGTATGAGGTGTTGAACAGGTTATGAGTGAGGCACGGGAATTGTTTGTTAGACTTACATGTACGAGTAGAAGTGGAACATAGATATGTTTGTGTGCGCAAAGTCTAATGAATACAACTATGGGAACTATTCTTCAGGTTTTGGACATACATGAACCTCCCAGTACTCTGCTAGGTCCTTGGGGAAGCTCTTCTTTCTCTCGTCGCTCACCCACTTGCCATATTGCTCGTGCGTTACGTCCTCTTTCAAAATTCCCTTCTTCTCACTTATCTTTAAATAGTCGAGAAAGTCTATTGTCACCTTTACGTACTCTCCTAGAGCCTTGCGTACATCTGCTGTTGCTCCTGTGGCAAAGTTCAGGAGCAGTGGTTGCAGCAGCGATGCATCTGTTACGCTGGGATGTGCTGTACCTATGCTGGTGAAGAACCACGCAGTGCCGACCTTGTCGCGCACGCCACGGACGAGTTCGAGGATGGTGTCAAAGTGTGGCCGTCCGAAGAAGATGCTGTGCGTTTTGGACCACGAATTGGAGTGAACGACGAGGAGCGGCACTGGGACTTCGGTGTTGAGCTGGCCGCTAGACTTGCCCGGGTCGAGGGCGATGCCGCCGATGGCTGGGTTGGTGACGGTGGTATTTGCCGTCTTGAGGGCTTGAAGTGCACCTGTTGCGCCGTAAGAGTGGCCGTTTATGGTGAGGTGGTGGAAATCTAGGCGCTCTGCCCATGCTGCTAGGGCGTGGCCTTCTTCGCGGGAGTTGGACTTGAAGACTTCCCAGCCGTTGCCGGCGTTGACGAACTGTAGGATACGGATGGTCTCGAGGATCTCTTGGGTGCGGAATGCGAGCTGCTCACGCTTGAGGATGGTGTCGTTCATGGGAGGGTCGGATATGAGATCGCGCTCTCTGTAGAGAACGACCCGTCTTTCCTTCTTGTCCTTGACCTTGACGAGTGATCCGGGACAGCTGCCATCACGGTGCTCGAGCGCTGCGACGATGTGGCCACGGCTGGCGAGCTCACCGAGGTAGTGTGTGTAGTCAGTCCGTGAGCTAACGCTGCCGTGGGAGAAGATCATGACTGGAAACTTTTCGCCGTCGGCATCGGTGCCCTCGATGTTGGAGCCGAGGATGGGCACGTCGACCTTCGCGGGGATCCTGATGCCACCGACGAGCAGCCATAGGGCAAACGTAAAGATGGACCGCATGATAAAGTTGTCGACGCCCGCGGCTCGGGCATATCCTTGTGCCGTGAGGCTGAGTGGCCGAGGGACCCATGGGTGGAGGGACTGCTTGGATCGCGCGCCCTTGACAGCTGGGTAGTACAGGGTGAAGAGGACGCTCTCCAGCTCAAAGGCTGGTCCTCTGGAGCCTTTGAGTACGGTCTCTGAGATGCGCTTTGGCTTATCGAGCGGGATCTCTAGGTCGATGGCGCCGACGTGATGCGGACCCGAGTATGCCGGCAGAGCCGAAGAGAAGAAGGGCTGCCATGTGACGAAGCAGTACAGCACGTAGACGCCCACGACGGAACAGAGAACGTAGCGCCGGGTGAAGCGAGGGCGCAAGATGTCCTTGGCCTTCTCCCACAGACGCTGGACGACGGGCGACGACGTCCAGCGGGACCACCAACGGGAGGGCCGGGGGTCGAGCCACCGCGGCTTCGGGACCGGGGCGGGTGCAGCGTTGGCGTCGGGCATGATCAGCGGGAGGTCCGGGTCCGAGAGGTCGTCGTCCTCCTCGTCCTCTGTATCTCCGCCGAGGGGGTTTAGCTCTAGATCTGGCTGGCTGTTGGGCTGGGACATTTTTTTTTGGGGGGAGTTGGGAGTGTTTATGAGGTGAGGTTTGAATTGGGGGAGAGCTGGGGATTTCCTGATGGAGAAGTGGTGATGACGCAACGGATGGGCTGTGCCAGGGCATGGACGTTGCCACATTCGTGAGCGAGGTTGTAAAATATCTGTCTTGATGAGGATCCGATTCAATGCTCTCTTTTATGATGGCCTATTCAATTTTATTGATGAATCTTTGTCGCGATTTACTCTGTTGTGTGTTGGTGAGGCTCGTCCCGTGAGGAAACATGTGACACAGAAGTCATTCGCTGAGCCTGCGTGCCCGGTGGAAGAGTCGGACTCGGACCTTTCGGACTTGCATCGGCGTGATATTTCGAGAAAATGGAACTTTGATACATAAAGAGAAAGGCAGAGCAAACATTGAATACGAATAGATACAGAAAAATGGGTTGAGCGGCTACTGCAGACGGTGCGACGAGCCGAAAACCACCAACACTCTCTGCTTGGGTATCAACAGGGAGTGGCGACAATCTCCATCTGATAAACTCGACCCGACGGCTTTACTGGTGCGGAAATGCCCGCCAGCTTTGCCGTTCTTGTCTTGTTGGCGTGAAGAAGTGATGGCGCTATCGTTTGTGGGTGAAAACGTTGAAATGACTCGAATCCTTGAATCGCAAATCTTGGGGGCTTTCCTTTGGGGGGGAGCGAAAGGCTGAACGATGGGTTCCTATTCCTTCTCAAATCATCAAAAAGGATTTGCATCACTGATCTCCAGTGGTTTTTTTTTTTTTTTTTGGCTTAGTGGTGGGCATGTCTCAACACCGTCTTGGAGAAACATGAACATTGACCACTGACTGCCCAGCTTTCGCCTTCTCATTGTCCCTTTTGCTCATATGAATAAGCTTTCTCCTTGGCCTCGTTCGGCACAGCCTGCAGCCTTGGCAACACGGCGCTCCGCGGTACCGGCACACGGACTGTTGGTCCCCGGTCCCGGGACTGGAAACGGCGTGCATGAGGTGGCGGCGCCGTGGCTTCGGCTTCGCAGCGGAACGGGGAAGTCTGGGCATAAACATTCGATGCGTGATCGAGACTCTGGGGGTTGAAATTGCGGAGATTAACTGTTTTTCATCTTGAATAGATGCTTGTTTGAGAGGCAGTTGACTGAGCTGATCCGTCATGGCAGCCGATCCTGATGCGACAACCATCACCCCCGAGGGACTGGGACTTGTTCTCCTTACAGTCGCTCTCTTCTTCACACCTCCTTCTGCAATGGTGGTAATTGCGAGATCCGTCATTAGAATCAGGCAACGCATCTTTGGAATGGACGATGGGCTCATGCTGACTGGCTGGGTGAGTAATACTGAGTGTGCTCATTCGTTCAACGGTATACTGACACCAAGCTGGTAGATTTTATTCATCTGTGTTGTTGGGGTGGTATCTAAAGGAACATATGTCGGTATTGGCGCCCCTGATGAGCGACTAAACGCTAACATGCAACAAGATGGCCGGATGGTAAGTACTCTCAGAACGAACAGAGAACTAGCTGACCTCGAGTTGATAGTACATCTGGCTGTTTCAAACTTTCTACTGCTGCTCTTTAATCTTTATCAAAGGCTCCATCTGCGTCACCCTTCTTCGAATCGCCATCGAAAAGACATCGCATCATTGTCTGGATGACACTTGTAGCCTCCGTCATCTCAGCCCTCATAGTCATTACCGGCCTTCTGACCATGTGTCGCCCAATATCAGCAAACTGAGACAAGAATGCGGGACAATGCTCACCACCCATCGTCATTACGAGCTTGAGCTATCTCGTGTCTGCTGCTGCGGTGGCTACGGACTGGGTCTGCGCGATATTGCCCGGGTTCATGTTGTACAAGACACAGATGAAGAGGGCGACCAAGATATCCATCAGCATAATTCTTGGTCTTGGTGTTTTGTAAGAATGGGTTTTAGTGTATTGTGTTTGAGTTACTGACGCTGGCTCTGATAGGGCGTCTATTGCTACGATAGTACGACTGCCGTACATTGCCTTTTATGCTCAACCCGAGAACTATCTACGTATGTTCATATTGACATGATTTTCTTCACGAATGACTGTTGCGATGACTGACTTTTTATCAGATAATGTCGGAAACATTGTCCTCTGGTCTGTCTTTGAGTCAGGAACAGGAATCATTGCCGGTTCACTGCCCTCATTACGACAACTGGTAAAGAACTGGATCACATTTGATTCTACCAATGGACACTCGCCAGCTCAAATAACACCACACAACGACACGAGGAGGGCATCGATGAGGACCAACACCAGGGCCTTGGCCGGGCGCCAACACTTGCATAATAGCGTCGTATCGAGCATAAGGGCGGACAGAGATTGGGACCAGCTAGATGATGCCTCGTCTAGTCACAAAATTTATGTCAAGGTGGATGTGGAGATGAAGTCATTGGAGAGACCTATGGAGGAGCTTAGATTGCCGGCATAGCGTGCCCATAACCAGACCTGGAGTTGGGATAATGAAATTATTGGTTGCATGGGACTTTGCTAGAACCCATTCTTAGGATTGAGAGCTACTTAATTTCTATTCTAATCTCATGGCCTGTCAGTGGATACCTTGACCCTGCCACCCTCTCGCTTGGCCTGATCTAGAACCCAGTCAGTAGTTGCAGCTCGCATGAACTACAGTAGCGGGAGATAATGCCGTCATGAGGGCTTGGCTCGGTCAACAAGTTGGCGTCATCTTGTTCCGCTTGGTGGACTTGCTTGCGCAGGGGTACCGGTAAAGTGATATCCCGACCCGATGACGACATGGCGTAATCAACTGAAACCGTTCAGAAGTTCACGCATCAAGATCGACCGATGAACTCGCTCATCTCTGATATTCGACTGGGCATGAATTGTCCTCATCGAATTGATCTTCACGGGGCTGCTGTTTCGATGATGCCGACAGGCAAGCCTGGTCTTTGACTGCGGTTGAGCAGTGAATACAGGGTGTCATTATCACCTTTTATGAGCATCATCTTTGTCACAAAGCCGATCTTGAGCAAGGGATTGCTGCGAAAGGATGTCATCCCGAATTACTGGTGAGCAACCATCGGCTGCATTGGAACTAGTCAGAGCGTCAGAGTCATCGACGTCATCTAAACACGCAATAGCGTCTATCTTTGCTTGCTCCTGATAAACTCGAGGGCTTATCAAGGAGTATAAAGAGGTAGGGGTCCGGTCGCTTTCTCAAGGCCGTATCCAAGCAGCATTTCCAATCAACTGAAGCAAGACACTCGCATNNGGAGATTGCTTCCAAGGGCGGCAAGGCCTCGGCGGGCGGGTTTGCCAGCATGGACGCCGACAAGCAGGTTCGTCAACGCCAACAATGACGTGGTTCGAGTAGTTACCTGACATTTCCAGCGTGAGATTGCTTCCGAGGGCGGCAAGGCTTCATCGGGATCCTTTGAGCCGGGCAGCGAGAAGGCCAAAGAGGCCGGACGCAAGGGTGGTCTGAAGTCGTAATGCGGTAGTATGAGATACGTTCTCGAGGTAGAAGCTCTATTTGCTAGAAGGCGGAAGTGAAATCTATAAATTTGATAATATTGCCGACTGTGCAGGTGAAACCGTTCCGGCGAAGCAATGTTGTCAAACCGAGCTTGGCAAGCTCAGCATTCGACGCAACAGGAACTCAGGACCCCAAACGCTTCAATGCCAATGTGAATAAACTGAAGCTCGGATGGGACGTAACTTCAAAGCCGTGGGAACTGCCGCTTATCGTGATATGTACCGTAAAGTTAATCTGCTAAAACCCCTCAGCCTCATGCCACGATTGTGCAATATTGGCGTCAGTCTGAACCGGAGCCCTGTTAGCTTTAGCCGCTGACGCACTCCAAGCAAGTTGCCTATAATACTGTTGGCCATCAGCCTTCTAGGATTCATCTGCGAACAATATCTCGACTGAGAGCGAAACAACATGTCGTCTTCACGAAAAGTCTGCGTCACAGCCGCTGACGGAAACACGGGTTTCCTCATCGCCGAGTTGATTCTCAAAAACCGAGACTTTTCCAGAAAAGTCTCCGGAGTCGTTGGCCTTGTCCTCGATCCCGACTCGGACCGTGCAAAGGAACTAAAGGAACTGGGAGCCACCATCGTCCGCCATGAGCCCGGCCGTCTCAGGGTTATGACCAAGGCCCTCAAAGAAACCGGCTGCGATACCATCTGTCTGGTCCCTCCCGCTCATCAACACAAGATTGAGATATGTGAGGAACTGGCCAGAGCGGCGAAGAAGGCGGATATCCCAAATGTGTGCTTGATCAGCTCGGCGGGGTGTGACTATGCAGAGAGGGAGAAGCAGCCTCGGCTCCGCGAGTTTATCGATCTGGAGAGTTTGGTGCTCGAAGCCAAGGGGGATGCTACCACGTCGACTGGCACCTCTCCTTGTGTGATTCGGTAGGCCGTCAACACGTCCCCGAGGCAGGGTGCTTATTGGTGTTTTAGTGCTGGATTCTATGCCGAAAATCTGCTTCTATATGCCCCGCAAGCAAAAGAAGAGGGCATCCTCCCATTGCCTATTGGCGAAAAGCACAAGTTTGCCCCCGTGGCACTGGGTGTAAGGTCAGCTTTGTCCGACTGCAGCACACACTGACTAGTTCTCCCTTAGGATGTCGCCCATGTTGCTGCCCACGTGCTTACCGGAAAGGGGAAGCACGGATTCGACGATAAGCACAGAGGACAGATGATGGTGGTGACTGGTGAGCCATGAAATTTGGATCCCTGCGAGTGTGTGCTGACGGGATGACCATCAGGACCAATGCTCTGCGCAGGAAAGGAGTTGGCGGCAGCAGCAAGCAAAGCTCTCGGTACTGAGCTACAGTTTGAGCACATTTCCCAGTAAGTTCTGATTCTTGGGCTGCGAGATGTCATCTAACGCGCGGGTTACAGAGCGGAAGCCAAGAAGGTCCTCAAGGCCCAGTCAGACATTGACCAGTCCGAGCAGCAGTATATTCTGGAGTATTACAGCCTCGTGCGCGAGGGCAAGACCAACTACATCGCCACGACCGCGTTCCACGATGTGACTGGGGAGCATCCGACAGAGCCAGAGAACTTTTTCCAGATGTACCAGTCTGAGATGAGACCAAAGAAGAAGGCCAAGCACGAACACAAGGGATGAAGGGAGAGGAGAGTCTTGGGGAGCGATGGATGCTGGCCATTGTTGGGATGGATGTAAGAGTGGTCAAGGAATGCCAGGGGGCACGTTTGCCTTGCTGCGGATCTGGCTATGCCTTGTTGAAAAGCATCTGACGCGGCATGAAATTCATGAATCATTATCAGCTTATGTACAAGTATTTAGTTTTGATTCCAGCTGAAGCCCATCCAGTGTTGGCTGTGGTCCCTCTGTTTAGTTTCAAACTGGTTTCCCCATCATGGCATGTATGCCAGGCTGGTCCCATGAACTGTATACCATTCTACATGATCAAGATGGGAGTGTCGGTGCTGACAATCTCGGTCCACCTCCGAGTACCCTGCATAGCCCAGATAGTCTTGAGTGCTTGCAAAGCAACGGGGATACTGCCAAAACCCGTGACCTGGTAAAGCGATTTCAGCCGTCCAGAGAAGAACTCTCGATGCTCCGGCAGAGTGCTCTCGGCAGCTGCAATGAAATATGTCCAAACTAGAGCATGTGCACCTTTGGTGGTGCAGTCTAGCCCAAGGACTTTTTGCCGCATCTGTTCTACCAAGTGGATGGACTCGTCCTGGCTGAGCGAGGATTCGGCACGTCTTCGGTATATCCCGCAGGCGTCGTGGATAGCTGATCTCATGAGTTCCACGTTGAAGTAGTGCTCTGAATCTGGGCCAAGATCTGGATATGACATGAAGTCGAGGTAGTCGTCGGCCGGGCCGGTGAGAATATTGAGCCCTTTTCTCTCATCTGAGAGGGGGGACCCAAAAAGTTGGAACCTACTTGATGGTCAGTTATGCTTCGTTCAATTTTGGAATAGAAAGGGCTTGCATCTTGATTTGTTGTAGGAAAAACTCCCTGAGGCTCCGTGGAAGTGCGGCAATGGATTCTGGAGACTGGGCGAGACAGTTGAGCATCTCTAAAAGATAGGTGTAGTTGTCGGCGCCCGTGATGGTCTCGCCAACTAGGAGGACCAAAATTGTCGCCAGAGTATATGGGTTGAACAGCTGTTCTGGCGTGAGCTTGAGAGAATCTCTACGGAGCTTTGTAACGATGGCGTGGTGACCTGCTTCAGCTGCAGGTCGAAGTCCTGGGGCTTTTTGCGCTAGATGAAAGGCTGATACGACAGAGACAGCTCGTTCAAGAACTTCATCTTGGCAGGCGAGGGGGAGGATGATGTCTCGATAGCCGTTGCTGAAGATGTCTAGCACAACCATGGCTGGGGCTACGGTATTGGCGACTAGCTATGTTAGCCAAAGAAGTGCACAAATATGAAAAATGTAAACATACAGTGACTGAAGAGCATCCGCGTGCGAGGGCGGGAAGATTCATCCGGTGCTGGACGAAGTGGCGTTTGATATGCATAAGGAACGATGACGCTACATCTTTCAGATGGTGTGTCTGGCACTTCGGACACACTGTCATCAGTGGTCGTAGACGCCGTGTCTGGTACGGCTTCTGGGCTGCTGGTAGAAGACTTGTCCGACTCTTGAGATCTCCTTACGCGTCCTTTCTTGACACGTTGTCCAGCATCAACCCAGCGATAACTCCTTTCAGGTTGATTGAAAGTGATGCTCTGAGATGCGCTAGGCCTCGATGCGAGGTTCAGCGTCTGAGTGGTTGGCGTCCTGGGGTTCACGACCATGTGGCTGCTGAAGCGGCAGCGGAGACCCTGGCCGGAGCAGGAGATGCCCTTCTTCTGGCACTTGAGGCATTCTGGCTCTGTCTTGTCGCACTTGAGGCGCCGCTTGCAGCATTCATAGCATCCTTGGAGGTGTCAGCATGGCAGAGTCTTGCAGTGCCTGAGATGGTGCTGTTACCATTGTTTCTTTTAGCAAGAGACATCTGCAGGTGGATCTGTAAAGAGGAAGAACCACAGTGTCTATCGCGACCTGGAAGGGCAGGGTTGTTGAAGCAGGGTCAAGGCATTCGTGTTCTTGCTTTTGGCGAGGTTGTTGTCGGTTATTGTATTGGCTCATGCCGAGAGCTGAGAGTGGAGTTTTTTTTTGCCCCCCCCGCCATCTCCTCCCCCGTGACAACGGCTACGCAAACCTCGAGTCTCATTCGTGGACCAGGTGATTGGTAAATCGGTTCGCACGCCGGTTGACGCTAGAGCCGGATGGAGGCATCGCAACCGGAGAACGCCGGAGAGCAAGTAGTTTCGTGTGTTGACTTGAACAAGGCAATTGATTGTTAAAGTACTTGGCTTTCGGAAGTTGGGTGGTTTAGGCCCTGATCAGGCTGGGGGA
>SSHR01001735.1:0-19947 GCA_006518225.1 Fusarium neocosmosporiellum
GGATGGATGGCATCAAAGCATTGGATACCCTGTCAAAGGCCCCAAAGCCAAGCGGCAAGCCCCCGCTCCCCAAACCCAAAAGCCGGTTTTGGGCTGACGTTGCGTGTGTCTGCCAGAAGCGACCTTGACATCCAACAGCCTCAGTGAAGGGGCAGCCTGTCCTGCCTGCTGCTGCTGGGTGTTGCACCGTATGCAGGTGTATCGCGGTGCTTCGTCATGATCAGCATCCAAGGTCAACATTTTCCATTCTTGTTGCAGAAACGAAGCAATAGTCAGTGATGCAGGTCGCCGTCCATGACTCGTCCGTCGAGGAACGGATCTGCTTGGTGACACCATGGAAGGGAAAAAAGGGAAATAACGAGGGAAAGAAAAAGAAACAAGCCGATGCCTGCCAAGAGAGAAACATCTCGACAGTGGAGAAGGTGTAAATAATTAGCCTCGAGATATTAATGAGAGTCCATCCATCACAAGCTCGAGTTGCATCGCATCGCATCGATGGAGAACTGGGAACTGGGACTGGACCGCTGCAGCCGGGAACCTAACCTTGGAGCAGGAACGGTCAGTGGCTGCTTTCCTAGCGTGTTGCTCTCGACTGTGATCCATCCATGAATTGAAGCTGCGCGTGCTCGGGCTGTGATTTCAGCGATCCTCCCGCTGGAACAGGCGCCACTGGAGAGCCAAGAAGACGCGCAGCTCAGCCGGGGCCGTGATTGGAGGGTCGAGCTGTACAATGCCCGCTGGCGACAGGGAAATGACGTCGTCGGCAGCGTCATAACGGGGCGGGGCGGAGATCTCGCCAAAGCACGATTCCCAGCTGTGCTTGAAGAAACAACCAGCGTCCAGGAATGAGGGTTTGTCAGCTGTGCATTACTGACGAGAAGACATGTATCGTACTGTACTAAACAGTAACATAACATAGACAAAAGTGATGATGCCACAGAACACATGCAAAGGCACATGGTGGCTAGCGATTAGCCCACTCTGGAAGGGAATGCGGAGGGTGATGCCATCATCATATCCTTGAAGAGTAGTGGGTGTCGAGGTGTGCAGCCTCCGCGGCGGCTTTGGCGGCCTGGACCCTTTTTTAGCTTGTGTCAGTCCCGTAGGCGTTCCCTACTACGAATTTACCGTACCGTCGAGGTACTGCCGCTTCCGTGATGATGCCCCCCGGACATTTGGTGCTCCCGGTCGCGGGTGCCGTATCTTGTCTCGAGGTGACTCTGATTCCGTCCATCGTCCGTCACCTTTCTTCATCGTCCATCACGTTCTTGACTGAATCTGGTGCCCGAGAAATGTCCTGACTCTTTCGGCTCTTGCTTTGTAATTATTTTCGCCTTCTGTCAACTGCCACCACCGGCTTCAATCTCAACGTCTACAACGGGAGGGTTCGTCAACGTCACGCCTCGTTTTTTTCAGCACGGCCTCGTCTCATCTCAGCCGCCGGACACGCCGTTCTTACCACCAGTTTTCTGGACTTCAACCCAACACTGTCCGAGGCCTGATTCTCCTCTATCCGTTCTATCAACGCAACGGCCTCGAAGCTGGGCTTTTCACCTCTCGCTTCCATCAGTGACCTCACCTCACCCCCAGACTTCTCGTCTGTAAACCCCCTAGATCCAATCCAACCTATTTCCAGGTTTCTCGCTGGGACACCCCATCTCCACCCCATCCGCCATCCGCCTGGGCTGGCGCTGGCCTAGAATCCTGCTAAAAACTGCCACTGAAAGTGGGCTTGCTTGCAGGTGGGCTGCCCACTCTTTCCCATTCTTTAGGTCCCTCCGCTCCGTCACTCTCATATCTCTTGACCTCCCGCCCCCCATCAAAAAAAGAACTGGGCTCTTATTTGCAACCACCAACCACAAGGCAGTCACCTAATTCCGTCCTTTTCTGCTTTCTCACCTCCATCCATCCATCTCTCCCTCTCCAAACCTACTACGCCTTGATCTTCTACCTTGACCTTTTCCTCCTCGATACTACTTCACGTCCTGTCCCATTCTCTGCCACACGCCACTGTACGACGTCAGATCCCCTACAAGACGCTCCACTAGAGAAGAGCTCCCCTCCGCGACCTGTTAAACCCCGCATCATCCGCAGCTCAGCCAGCCCTGTTTCCAGGCCTGTCTCTCCAGACTGTTGAGCTCTGCGACACTCAACACACGCCCGACGATTACCATCACGACTCGCACGACTTAGACGCCAGACCGCGCCCTAGACTAGAACAGAGAACCACGCTCAAGCTAGCGACCACGAGCTCCTAACCCCGACTTTTTGTTGTCCTCCGTCTTGCCACGGTAGTAGACCCAAGTTCCAACTATCTCTCCCAAGGCGGCTTGTCGCGCCTAGGCGACAATTTCGACAGCCATGTCCACCATTCAGCAGCTAAAGAATTTTATCCGGCACGGTAAGTCGTCCCTCTGGCTAGTGTAGCACCAGCGCTGACAGTCGTGCTCCAGGCAAGCAGGCTCGCGCCGGAAACCCTGACGAGTCGCCGCGTAAGAACGAGGCCTCTCAACAACCTGCGGCTGCCCAGCACAATAATCCGAGCGACCCCGGCCACGGACATTCAAGCGCACGAGACCCCGCCGACGATTACGCAAACGAGGAGTACTCGAGCAAGAAGAAGCGCTACGATGATGAGAAGCTCGCCAAGCTCGTCGCCGAGGAGAACGCCAGTAAGAGCAAGTTCCCTCGCTACCCTGGCCTCGAGCGCTGGGAGCTCGTCGACAAGATGGGCGACGGCGCCTTCAGCAACGTCTACCGTGCCCGCGACACCACGGGCGAGAGAGGCGAAGTCGCCATCAAGGTCGTACGCAAGTACGAGATGAACAGCATGCAGGTGAGCTTGCCCAGGGTCGTCTGTATCTGCGTCGCCCTTTCTCTTTTTGTTTTCAATGCATTTCTTGCTTGCTTTTGGCGTCTTCTCTCTTTTGTCCCCATTTACCAACACCACGGGGTTGTCCCCTTCATAGGGAAACAAGCATTTACATCCAGACTTCAAGAAAGTCCCAAAGGCAGCAGAGGTGCGAGAAGATTTCTCTTAATTATTTCTTTACGTCTGGGTCGCCATCCTCGTCGGATTTTCACTTAATTTCCGTTGTCTTCTCGACGAGGATAATTGGCCTGCAGACTCGTGCATGAGCCAAGCAGAATACTAACCTGAACGCAGCGATCCAACATTCTCAAGGAGGTGCAAATTATGCGCCAACTTGACCACCCCAACATTATCAAGCTAGTCGATTTCTCCGAGTCACGGCAGTACTACTACATTGTTCTGGAGCTTGCCCCCGGAGGCGAGCTCTTCCACCAGATCGTCCGCTTGACATACTTCAGTGAAGAACTCTCCCGACACGTCATTGTCCAGGTCGCCAAAGCTCTCGAGTATCTCCACGAGGAGAAGGGTGTGGTTCATCGGTATGTCATGTTTTTTTGCTGCCTGATGGTTGATGTCAGAGGGCCAGTCCGCGCCAGAGATGGCGATGCCCCTCCTGACGTCATTTCGCCCCTGCACGGTCCTGGATGAGATAACTGACCCCTTGCCAGTGACATCAAGCCCGAGAATATCCTGTTCAACCCCATTCCTTTTGTGCCGTCCAAGCACCCCAAGCCAAAGCAGCCCGGCGATGAGGACAAGGTCGACGAGGGCGAGTTTATCCATAGCCAGGGCGCGGGCGGCATCGGCCAGATCAAGATTGCCGACTTTGGCCTGTCCAAGATTGTCTGGGACAACCAGACCATGACGCCCTGTGGAACAGTTGGCTACACGGCCCCCGAAATCGTCAAGGATGAGCGGTACTCCAAGTCGGTCGACATGTGGGCGCTGGGCTGTGTGCTGTACACACTACTCTGCGGCTTCCCACCATTCTACGATGAGAGCATCGAGGTGCTCACAGAGAAGGTGGCTAAGGGCCAATATACCTTCCTGTCTCCTTGGTGGGACGACATTTCCAAGTCCGCCCAGGATCTCATCAGCCATCTCCTGACCGTGGACCCTGAGAAGAGATACACCATTACAGAATTCCTGGCACACCCTTGGGTCCGCGGAAACGGGCCCACCCCCCGTGAGGAGAAGAAGAAGCCCGAGGTGCTCCGAGCCTTTGATGCGACCAAGTTTGAGGATGCTGGTAAGCGCTACGACTTCCGATCTCCTGGCGCCGTCAACCTTCGTGAGGTGTTTGATGTTGGCTATGCCGTGCACCGCCAAGAAGAGGAGGGCAAGCGGAGGGCTCAGGTCGGTGCCAAGGGTGGCCCCGCCAGATTCCTCGGTGGCCTTAACGAAGAGGATGAGGAGGATGAGGATGTCATGCAGATCGATGGGCAAGATCTCGACGCGGCAGCCAAGCCGAATGCAGCAACCCGGGCTCTGGAGCAGAGCATGCGGAAAACCAATATCCGAGACCAAGAACAACACCACGAAACTCGAGGACGGGAGCGTGAGCGCACTGAAAGGGGATATGGTCAGCACTCGGCGGCCGTGGCTGCAGCAGCCCGGCAACAAGTACGGGACCGGAATCGTCAGCGTGGCGCTTTCGAGCTGAACCTGGAGAACGCCACGTTGTTGGGCAAGAGAAACAAGAAGGTTCCCATCATGGGGGCATAGGGGCCCATTGATATAGAGTCGAGGGGCGCTTCAGCAACAGAGTCGGCAGTGAAGGCTCGGCCTCTTGACAGGCGTTCTACAGAAGTTGGATTTATGTTAGAGGACCATTATTAGAAGAGGGTCCTTGGGTGGATGTTGCACATTCTTGTCCTGGTCCAGATTATCGGGAAGACGTTTGGAGGCCCGACGGGGCTGAGCCAAAGGGCTTATGTGGACAGGGGAGGATCAGATTACTGAGACGAGACTGACTTGCATTGTGGCGCACGGAGTATCGGGTAATGACATGATGCTGGCTGGCCTTTGGGGACTCGAGACGATTTGCAGACTCTTCATGTCGTGTAATTATAAGTCCAAGGGTGGGCTTGTCTTTTGACGTGCGTGTCGAGAGGAGAGTGGCGGAGGGCAAATATCCTTTTGGGGCAACATGATGTATCCATAGGCTGGGAGTTTGGGAATCTCGTTACGTTTGAAATCCATGACAATGTGTTGAAAATTGATATGACGGTGTTGCTGCTTGTGTTGTAGTGACGAAACTGGGCCACGTCTTGTTTGCTAATATTCATCTTCATCATCTTCGTCTTCATCTTCATCTTCATCTTCCTCATCGTCATCGTCATCGTCATCATCGCTCTCTAATGGCTCACTGTCCCTACCCCTCTTGGAGCGGCCAGGATGAGCCTCATGCTTGCCATATGTGCAACCTTCCTCACTCCCCAACTTGTCGCAGCATGTCCAGACGAAGCCATCCGGGCATTCCTTGCGCATCGCGTCAGTGTCGATAGTACCATGGCATCTCTCATCATGGTCCGCCCAAAAGTCACCATCATAATCAACCTCGAGCTCTCCTTGAATGCGTTGTGTCGTCATCAGTACGTCTTTGGCTTCATCAACAAAAAAGGCAGCAGCGAACTCAAAACTCACCCCAGTGGTACAAACACGCCCACTTGTCATTCTCATCTGCAGTATACGGCTCGTCGCACTGCACGCATATAGACAATTCTTGAGCAGCCTTGCGCTTCTGCGAGTACTCTGAGCAGGCCGCGATCCGCAGCGCGTCGTAGTGCTCAAGAGCGCGTCGCTTGACGGCGACGTCGCTGCAGAGGGCGCGGAGGATGGCGCGGATTTGGGACTCTGGGGCGTTGAGCATTTCGTCTAGAGTAGAGCTAGCCATCGTGTCTTTGGGCGTCTTGTTTCAAATTGATTGTTTCGTTGTTTGTGACTTTTTTTTTTTTTTTTTCAGTTTGTCTTTCCGTCGCCCCCGATGACTTGACTCAATTATTGGGGTATTATAACACTACCCACCTACCCCCCTGGCCGACCAAGAAAAAGCCACTCTTGTGAATTAATTAATTATTCTATTTTAATTACAAGCCCTTGTCTCTCGTTTATCCTCGTGGCGTTGGTTTGTAGAAAAAAGAAAAAGAAAAAGAAAAAGAAATCCTTGCTCTGTATCTCGTTCTTGGTGATGGTTGCGAGATGGCTTATTTTCGCGTTTTCGTCACATCCAAACGGATAGTGTGATTCAGTGTTGAGGGTGGTTTCACCCATGGCAACTGATGGACATGTCATGCGGGCTTTGAGTACTCTTGAACAATATATATGAGTTGTTCAGTCGTTGCATGTCTTTGTCCTGGCTTGTTCTCTTCACCTGGACTGTCTCATTCATCCTAACCCTCAACTCCCCGCTGTATCAAGTGTGTTCCTCTTTAGGCTTCTCTCCAACCGCTGCTTAAAACATTCATCCTGTCGAGGTTGGTTCCCTGTTCTATAAACTTCGAGTTGGTTGCCCCTATCTACCCAGACTATCTCGTCTCTAACTCTCCGTTCTGTCAAGTCACCCAATCTCAACCGAAACCATGCTTTCCATCCTCAAAACCGCCACTCTCTTCGCTGCCCTTGCCGCCGCCAAAGACTATGAGCGTCCTGGCTGCGTCTCTGGAGCCCACGTCATCGTCGCCAGGGGCAGTCTCGAAGCCCAGGGCCCAGGCATAATCGGAGAGGTCGCCGACAAGATCCTGAACCGTATCCCAGGCTCTGACATGGTTTCTCTTATGTACCCGGCCCATTACGATCCTTATGAGCCGTCTCAGACAGAGGGCGTCCGGACTCTGACCAAGGTTATCAACAAGTACGCCAAGGCTTGCCCCAAGACCAAGATGATACTCCTTGGTTTCTCCCAGGTCAGTAGATACCAAGTAAAGAGTTTTAGATAGAGTGCTGAGTCGACATAGGGTGCTCACATCATTGCCGATGTGATGTGCGGTGCCAGCTCCGAGGGCTTCCCAGCTACAAAGCCACAGCCGCCCAAGGTTTCCGACAAGGGTAAGGTAATAACATCATCTCAACTAGTCAAGAACTTGGATGCTGACGCATGATAGTCGCTGCACTGGTCCTAATGGGCGACCCCAGCACCACCAAAGGCCAGCCCTTCCACATGGGAAGCAGCCAGGGCGACGGTGTAAGCATTCAATCCAAAGTCACCCGAAATAGAGGTCGAAGACTCACAAAATACATCTAGATCTTCCCCCGCCAGCGACCAGGTGGCTGCCAATGCATCTCCCGCAAGACCGCCTCGTTCTGCGACGCCGGCGACCCCTTTTGCGAGGCTGGGAGCCATGATCTGGCCGTCCACATGAACTATGTGGTTGCCTACGGGGACATCGCTGCTGAATTTGCCGCGTCCATGTTTCACCGCGCCTGAATGCCACCGTCATGTTCTGATGACGGTGTGGCTTCAGAGGTAGGGTCTTGGTACGGCAGCCAACTACGTGCGAGGCCAAGGATGGAAGCAGAGTAAAACAGAGGGCCACGAGACATATTTCCGTGGCTTCTATGCCTACCTGGGGGATAGGAGGTGGAGTGATCCTGGCCTTGTACATAAAAAGAGGCCCATAGCCCATAGCAATCAACTCGACCTCAATATCAAAGCACGAACCCAACGGCGCTCGTCTCGGCTTCTCTTACTACTAGATATTTAGGACCAACAGTATGCAGGTAGTGGCATTGTCGAGCTAGCAGTGGCATGCGAGTGCCAGAATCTCTATCACTGCCAGAGCCCGTATCATAAATTCGCCCTCAGGCCTCTACCCATTTTCTCTTTCGTCCTTCTTCACCTTCATTTCTCGCACCTGGAAATCGTTCTCAAAAGCTTTCCAGCGCATCGTGATCAGAAATCGCCTTCTTCCTCCCTCCGCCCGCAGAAAACATTAGGTATACTCGATACACACACACAGTAAGTCGGCCCCAAGATTGCCATGCCATCAGAAGGATCTCTTCTCACCTCTTTCCCTAGAATTTTGCGTCAAGAAAATCAGAGCCATGCTTCTGTTCTTGATCATCGCCGTCTTCCTGGCCTCCTTGACCTCGGCTCAGTGTCCCTCCGGCGCACACATCGTTGTCGCCCGCGGCAGCGAGGAACCTCAGGGCCCCGGTGCCTTGGGCCCCGTTGCTGAGCGCATCAAGAATCTTGTCCCTGGCTCTGATGTCGAGTCCCTCATATACCCTGCTCTTTTCGAACCTTACAACCCCTCGCAGATGGCCGGTGTCGCGGCCATGACCCTGCTTGTTCGTGACTTTACCCACCAGTGCCCCGATACCAAGGTTATCATCCTTGGATATTCTCAGGTATGGATATTATCTATCTATCTTCCTATAATACCCTCTGACACTGGTATAGGGTGCTCACGTCATCATGGACACCTTCTGTGGTGCCAGCTCCGCCGGTTTCCCTGAGACCGCTCCCTTCGCATCGTCCATCTCCAACAAGGGTAAGCCATAGCAACAATATCATCTTCAGGTCACTTCTAACCATCACAGTCGCTGCAATCATCGTCATGGGTGATCCCAGCCTCGTCGAGGGCCAGCCCTTCACCGTCGGGAGCAGCGACGGCAGTGGTGTAAGTCCATCTCACCATCAGCTTGTCGAACATCTAATTCACCTCGTTCCTAGGTCCTCGCCCGACAGAACCCTGATGGCTGCAAGGCCATTGCTGACAAGACCATCTCCATCTGTGATGCTGGAGATCCTTTCTGCGAGGCTGGTAGCCAGAATCTTACTGTTCACATGAGCTACGTCACCATCTGGGGTGACTACATTGTCAGCCGCGCTGCTACCATGTTCCAGTCAGCTCAAAGCTGAAGACATTTTGCATGACATCCCAATCTAGGGACGCCTTGGGGATCAGTTGTGTTGGATGAAAGGAGATCTGTGGAGATAGGTCCACAACATTGGAGTGTATTGAAGAGAATCAACCCGGTGTCAGGTCGATTGGAACCTCCGGGGCTTTTGAGATAGAGTGTTGATAGATGACTTCGCTCTAATACGAATTGACTCGGTGCTGCATGTCTTCTGGAGCTTCCCTGGTGGCATCGCTTCTGGGGCATGGGGTAATAGTCGCGGCGATTATGCATGGTATCCTTGCCTAGGCCAAGACCAATATGTCGCTCTCATCCAATGGCATTTATTGATTACAGCTCTGCAAGACCAATTTGAGCTACCTCATCGCGGCAAGCACAAGGTCAGGTGTGTTGTATTGCATGCATCACCACAAACAACCTCACTCGAGTCAGGCAAGGTTCACCAACGCTCAACTTCATGTCATGATGCAATAAACTTTGGCCATATACATAACCTATGCTCTATGCTATATCTCTATTGGTCTGTCCTGTCTTTCTGACCTTGCGGGTACTATCTATGTACAGAGAGGAGTAGTTATCGTGATTAGTCTATGTTGTTGGGTAGTCATAAGCATCGTGTCGTTCATGTTTGACGAAAAAATCAAGTCCCAATCCCAGGAATTCTTGTCGCTTGCCCAATGCCAGTAAATGCCGATAACTCCAATGCATGCCCCATGCGCCCGCCTGTATGCAATATTAAATGTCCCGTGTTCACATGCTCCATTACTCTCTCATCCTCGTCCCTCGTGTCGTCTCTCGACATTGGTTCTCCTCAATAAGAACACCAGTTCTCCGCATTAGGTATGCTCCACCCCGCCGCCGCGAATAGGGGGACGGAGGCAGGGTATGATAGGGAAAAGGGAAGCCAGAACCGGTCTTGGACCAGGTGCGGCGCCCTCTCGGGCTTGAGCCAGTGGTCATCATGCTTGAGGGTAGAGATCCTCCGTAGCACCCACATCAGCTCCTTACCCAGAGACTCTTGCCTCTTCAGATCGGCGTGCTTGAGCTCGTTCACGTAGGTCCTAGCCAGCTCGTCGGCCAGGCCTGGCAGCGACAGCACCGCGGCGGCCGTGGGGCCCTCCTTGACGATGTGCGCGCTGCCAAAGTCGTAGGGGAACCTCACTCGGACCTGGCGGAAGAGCCCGTCGGACGTCGCAACACCCCAGATGTCCGTCTTGTTGGGGATGGGAAGCATGTCATGTGTCCGGGCCCAGCCCTTGAGGGGCTTGCGGGTATGCTCGGGACAGATGATGCTTACCTTGAAGGGCTTGACGTCGTAGCCGTAGTAGGCCATGGCAGCGTGGCCGCTCACGGCGTAGGGGATGTGGCTGAAGCGGGCGGCGATGAGGTTGATGACCTCGCGCACAATGTCCGGGGGCATGGCACGGTCCGTGGCGCTGACGACTCCCATGTTGCTGGCTGGGCTGGCCGAGTAGAGCAGCCGGTTGGTGCCATGGCGGCTCTGACTGCGGTCCCGCCGTGTTGTCGTCGTCGAGGGAGCGTGAGTGTGACGGCGAGTAACGCGGTCAGTAGTGTGTCCGTGGCTGCGCGTGGCAGAGGGCTCTCTGGAGGCTGGCCAGCTCTCACGAACTTTTCGATGCTGGGAGTCAGTACGCCCGTGGTGGCTGCTGCGCGTAACCGAGGCCTCCCTAGTGATGGCGGCAGTGGTGGTCGTGGTGGCGGTAGCGGCGGACCAGCTGTCGCGGGCCCGTTGCTGGTGCTGTTGATGCTGATGTTGTTGCTCCTGATTCCTCTCATGGAATTGATCTCGGGCTCTCTGGTGATGCACCTGTGTCTCTCTCGGCGACCGTGTGCGGGCTCGCGATGATGACGACGCGCTCCAGGTGTCGACGCGCGCCCGCTTCTTGTCCCGCAGATCCCGCTCCGGCGTGCGTTGTCGCTGTGGTTTCTGGCGTGGCGGTGGGCTTGGGCTCCCTCTTGCCTTCTGAAGCTTCTGCACAGCGACGTGAGAAGGCTTGACAGAGGTGGAGAGTCCGCTCAGAAGTGATCGCAGAAATGACCCAAAAGCCATTATCATGAAAAGATACTTTCTCAATACTGAGTATGTACTGTACTCAAGCTTCGGGACGGGAGCGAGCGCGTGTCAGGGGGGGGGCGGGTTAAAGCTGAAGGAAACTTACTAATGACGGGAGACTGTGGTCCCTCAAGTGGACGCCGGCTCCCTTGCCCATCTACCGAGATGAAAAAGGGGCGAACCAGGTAATTAGTTTTTTTTTTTTTTTTTCTCTCTGCCTGACAAGATTAATTCGTGGTCTCTTTGTTTAAATTGATTGGAAGGGTCTGGATGACAGAAGAATTCCAAGCCATGGATGGATGCATTGGCCCCCCCCAAAAAAAAAGAAACGACGCGGACCCATGACTTTAAGGGCGAAAATCGCAGGCTGCCCAACCTCTGTTCTCGTGTCAACAAAGAGGACGCTCACTGCATGTCCAGGGGACGTTTGCAGGGTATCTTTATCGGCAATGCATCTTGATGGGTTGAACACCTCATCCCACATAATCATTCCCGTTGATTGCCTCCGTCCCGCCCACCGCCATCACAACCCAAACGCTCACACCCAATCAGGACCACGATCGCATGCAAGAATTAGTGCCATGAGTACGATGCTAACCTGTCTAGTAGTTCGCGACATGGCTGGGCCTCTAAATCGTCCCTTCCAACCGCCAACGCCTGCCTACGTATGGTGCCCGATAATCCTACAAGTCCATCATCCCGTGGCCTCGTCAATCAATGGTTTGCATCTTAGTGTCCCTCTCTCTCGCCATCGTCATACCCACTCGCTTATAATTCCTCCTCCACCTCCATCTCATCCCCATTCGCTTGTCCCTTGCTCCCTGCCGGCCCATCCTTTTTAGGCATTGTCGCCTCTTTGTCAATCATCTGCCTCGACACCGACACAATGTTGTCTTCGATGAGCTCCTGGCCGACGTCCTCGAGATGCTTCTTCGGGTCAAGTTTGCCGACATATCGCGTCTTCAGTTGCTCCTTGGTCAACTCGGTCTCTTCCTTCACACGCTTCTCGTAGCCATCTGCCAACGTGACCAGCTGCTGTAGTCGGTCCTTGTTCTTGCAGCCCTCGTGTCGGAAGTCGTCCATCTCCAGCGCCTCTGTCCAAACGTGCTTGTGCAGGTTCATCAGCATGTTCTCCTCGAGGGCCGTCTTTCGGTAGTTGATTCCGATCGAGTAGTAGTGTCGGTTGAGGCCATGGATAAGTGCCTGGATCGAGGGCTTGTTGAGATGGCCCAGGTTGCTGGTGCTCTGGCGAGGCTCTTGGCCCATCATCAACAGCTGTGGGTTGATGAGTCGGAAGGCATCGATGACGACTTTGCCCTTGACCGATTGGATAGGGTCAATGACGACGGCGACGGCGCGGGGGTTCAGTTGCTCGAAAGATTGTTGGGTGTTGATATCAACCGACGAAAGCCAGCAACCAAAACCAGGGTGAGAGTGGTACCAGCCGACAACCGACTCGGGTCTGGTCAGAGTGGATTTAGTGAGTGCAATGGGAGCTTATCCAGTCAAATTAACCAACCTTCCTGTTTGTCGCAGCATGTCCATCATCTTGGTCTGGAACACGGGGTCCACGGCCTCAACACTAACGCCGGTACCGCTCTGAGGCATGGCAAAAACATCCATGACCTTGACAGTAAAGTCATCCACAAACTCGCCCAGCATCAGGCCCATGACTTCCATAGGCACACCGGCTCGGCCGTGTCGAAGCATCTTGAGCAGGGCAAGGGAGGAAATGTAGACTGTTTCCGAGTTGTCGATAAGGTTCGTGTTGTCCTAGCATTATCCGCGTCAGCACAATCACTTGATCGCCAGCATCCTCTGAAAGGAAGCTTGAATGGCAGCTCTGTAGCTTACCGTGCCAGGAGCAGCTCCACCAAGGCCCATGCCACCACCACCCAGTAGACTCCTAAAGCGCTCCATGGTGTCTGTGATGTGTATGAGAGTGTTTGGTAGAGATGCGCGCGTGTAGAATGACACAAAAATAGAGGTGGTGAGGTGTGATGAGGACGATGTTGGAGGGCGTTGCTGTGGTCGGAGCTCAAGGTGGAAGCGTATTGACGTTGACGCCAGCCCGGCAGCCTGGAAGCCACAGCTCCGGAGCTTAGTAATGTCACGTGCCGTAATCTTCTGTGGCTAGAACTCAGCCTCGCTTCAAACAAATGAGCTACAGCTTTGTGGGGCTGTTATCCGCTGTGGATGGAGCCAATCGGGATCCGCTTGTAAGATTAATCCGGTGTAAACGCCGGCTCCGAGTCTGGGCTTCGGTTCGCATTAGCAGCCTCTCTCTCTGCCGTGTGCTCTCTCTTACATGGTTTCTTTTCGAACTCCCACATTCTCTCTCCACCTTACGATCGATCATGCCGAGCTCTCTTTGAGCAAAAAAAGTTACAAGATATCGGTCACCAACGATTCAACACCTCCTTCTCACGCCAGCCTCTTCTCGCACCTCTTCCTATTCCAGCTTCGCGACGCTCTCTAAGCAGCCACAGTCATGGGCGACGACATTCGGGTCGAGCTCGGCTCGGTCGCGCTGAACGGCGCATCACCAAAGAAGGTCGCCTACTTTTACGATTCTGATATCGGCAACTATGCCTACGTCACTGGACACCCTATGAAGCCTCATCGCATTCGTCTGGCGCATAGCTTGATCATGCAGTACAACCTCTACCAAAAGATGGAAATCTACGTGAGTTCTCCCGCGGGGTCTCTGATGCTCGCTCCACGCCACTTTCCGTTGCAAGACATTGCTGACCTTCACGAAGCGCGCGAAGCCAGCGACCAGAGGCGAAATGACCCAGTTTCACACGGACGATTACATCGACTTCCTGCAGAAGGTGACGCCCGATAACATGGATAGCTTCATGCGAGAGCAGGGCAAGTACAATGTGGGAGATGACTGTCCTGTTTTCGACGGTCTCTTCGAGTTTTGTGGTATTAGCGCTGGTGGCAGCATGGAGGGCGCAGCGCGCCTGAACCGCCAAAAGTGTGACATTGCCATCAACTGGGCTGGTGGCCTCCATCACGCCAAAAAGTGCGAGGCAAGCGGTTTCTGCTACGTCAATGGTGCGCAATCCCCTATACTCACCTAGTTCATGCGATCTAACCATGTTCCAGACATCGTCCTCGGAATTCTCGAACTCCTCCGATTCAAGAAGCGCGTCCTCTACGTCGATATCGATGTTCACCACGGCGACGGTGTCGAAGAAGCCTTCTATACGACCGACCGTGTCATGACCGTATCATTCCACAAGTACGGCGAGTACTTCCCCGGAACTGGCGAACTCAGAGACACCGGTATCGGCCAGGGGAAGAACTACGCCGTCAACTTTCCCCTCCGAGACGGTATCACGGATGTGTCTTACCGATCAATCTTCCAGCCCGTCATTGAAAATGTCATGAAATACTTCCAGCCCGAGGCGGTTGTCTTGCAGTGCGGTGGCGACAGTCTCTCCGGCGATCGATTGGGCTGCTTCAACCTGAGCATGGACGGTCACGCTAACTGCGTCAACTTTGTCAAGAGTTTCAACCTGCCCACTCTTGTGCTTGGTGGTGGTGGCTACACGATGCGAAATGTCGCCCGCACATGGGCCTTTGAGACGGGTGTTCTTGTGGGGCAAGAGATGGAACGAACCCTGCCTTACAACGAATACTACGAGGTATGCAATGCGATTCTTGTGAAAAATGTCTGCTAACTCAGAGGCAGTACTATGCTCCTGATTTCGAGCTGAACGTGCGGTCCTCCAACATGGAAAACTCCAATAGCCGAGAATATCTCGAAAAGATTACAGCCGCCGTCATTGACAACCTGCGACAGACTGGCCCTGCGCCATCTGTGCAGATGCAGGATGTCCCGCGAAAGCCTTTTGGTGGTATGACTGACGAGGAGGAAGCCGAGCTGGAGGACATGGACGAAGATGAGAACAAGGATGTTCGCATGACAGAACATCGTTGGGACAAGCAGGTCGAGCACGAGGGCGAGTTCGAGCCCAGCGACGACGATGAAATGGCACGCGCTCACGGTGCTACCCGACAAAACGGCAACAAGCGCACCTTTACCGATTACCGTAAGGGGGAAATGGAGGTGGACAGCGGCAATGCCACGCCCAAGGCTCCGAATGGCGCTTCTACTGAGGAGCCTGCTGGTGATGATGCTCATGACGTGAACGACGATACCATCGAGGACATTTCGGCGCATGAGCAGCCAGAGAAGGATCAGCCAGAGAAGGAGGTTGAGAAACCAGAGGAGACGGCCAAGGAGACGGAAAAGACCAACGTGGACAACGACGGCGACGTGGGGATGACAGACTCGGCACCCGCAGAAGAAACAACGACGATTAAAAAGGAAGAGGTCGAGCCCGAAGCTACTGCCGAACCAGCAGCGCCCACTGAGAAGCCTACACAAGAAGAGTCCACGACTAAGGAAGCACCGGAAGCTACCAAGGAGACTTCATCAGAACCGAAGCCCGCTGAGGAGGCCGCTGAGAAACCCACAGAGGTAACGGAACAAAAAGACAAGGCCGAACCAGCTAGTGATGCTATGGACGTGGATAACGAGAAAGAAAAGCCAAAGGAGCCTGAGGCACCCAAAGAGAAGAGCAAGAGCCCTTCAAACTAATAGTTTAAAGAGAGCTAGGCTCACAGCTCAATTGGTTCGATTGATGTTGCACGTTCCATGCAACAGCTCACGCCACAGTCGTTCTTTGCTTGTCCCGGTTCCGGTATCACACCAGTGGTTCACGCGACGGGCACCTTGTATCATAGCGATGAGAAGATGTGGCCTGGGGCAAGGCGTTCCAGGCGTAGGGATAGAGTGGCAGGGAAGGGCAGATGCCAGTTTTAGAGGGCGATATTTCGGCTTCTCTTGCACCGGGGTATCTCTCATTCCATGTCGTATTACGAGGATTCATGTTTCTAGTTGGTCTCATAGCGAAAGGATATAATCAGTTGTTTCACCACGTACGTCAGTCGTTAATCATGGCCATCTCAAGTGCAACAATTTGTTTGTCGTGCCTGCTGATCATTCCAATAAACCAACTCACATGTCTATCCAGGGGCTCAGAGAACACTCTATCCCAGCACCAAACGCCTGTATCGAACACAGCGCCTGAGTATCATACCGTGCCTATTCAAACAAGTGTAGCTCATCATTCGTGAAGCTCGTTATTCGTTACCAAACGCCTCAACTCCAAACCTTGAAACCCAAAAGATCAGTCAATCTACAGCCCGCCTCTTGCGCCCCCAAGCGCTATACTCATCCCCAGAGGCGGTTTGCGCCTCTTGTCTTTGTTTGCGCTCCCTGCCAGAGCTGTCTCTTGTTGACTCTCGCTGAACGCCAAGGCTGACACCACTTGGGCGCTGTTGCTCGGCCAAGGGGGATTTGGGATAGTATCAACCCCAAGGATCTCATATTGAAATCCGTGTCGATGTCCATCTCCACAGGAAGAGTGCTCTGAGAGTTCCTGTGGTTTCTGGGACACCCAGCTACCTCTTGATCGATGTCCATCTTGGAGAAGGCTCGGACCAGTGTCTTTGAGGGCTGTCGTAGCTCGACGCACCCGTGATAGATGATACCTTCCATCATATCTCCAAATGATCTCACTCTCGCGAGATTGACGAGTGGCCGTTTGCTGCCACTTGTATTGCGGCTGCCCCTGGGGCGGCTGGGCCGCGACTTGAAAGCGTTGAGGATCATACCTGTTGTCTGTTTTCAGGGGCTGGTCTGTAGCTATCAGCAGAATACACAATTGAACTGTCGCGGGCAATGCGTACAGATCAATTGTGTAGCTGTGCTCGCCGTCTATGGCGATTGCTAGCAATTGCTCAAGCTGGTGAAGTTGAGTATCGTCTGTTTATTGTGAAAGGAGATTGTCCAAAGTAAACAAGAAAGCGGACAGCCATTGTATTTTAAATTAATGTATTCAACTTTCACTGTGTGTATTTGATCATCTGACATGCATACTTCTCACAGGGTTGTTGTTGAGTCGTGAAGTTTCTCATCCTCTGCTGCCTAAAATTGGCCAGTTAGCCTAAGAGTGAGGCTATTCAGAGGCAGTGTTTTCCCCGACATGCATGTCCCCCGCGCGTTCTTGGAGCTAATTCGATCACATGATAGCCACTGCATAGATAGTCTGTTTCTAAAGTTGACTCACTTGAAGCACTGTAATTCCCCGGATTGCCTATCAGATTATTCAAGGAGGAGGCATTTCAACTGGACTATTGAGTGCACGTTCATGGCTTATTCTCAAGCATGAGGATTAAAAACACAGCCAGGGTGTACTCTCTAAGAGGTCTCCTTTCTTGAGTCTTTTTTATATCATTCTACGATCGCCTTTGTATAGAAATTGAACATAATTAACTGTAATAATTCGTCAACTACAATCGTAGTGATGTTTAGGACAACCATGACTCCTCCCATCGATCTCGACGTGAAGCAAAGTGTACACAAGGTACTCAACACATGGATGCGAGTTTCCATAGCGACGCAAGCTTAAACCTCGAAAAGAACCCCAAAAATACCTCTAACACGTCAAATACACTCGCAATAACTCAATCCGGATCACCAAAGTTAACAACACCCGATGTGTAGTACGCCTACAGGGTGAGGAGGATATTCCCCAAGTGGGGGACCGACGAAACTGATAAGATCCCCCACATTCCGAGCACAGACCCCACACCAGGCTGCCGAGATTCTGCCATGAATGATTAGCAGGGTAGGGGACGAGCTCCATGGGTCAAGCGGGCGCTGCGGGGGGCTCTTGCGCGCAGGACGAAAAATAATTATTTCCAAACCTTCTTCCATGACTCGAAAGTCCCACCAAAACCTTGAACCTTTCTTCTTATACGTATCCTCTCCAACATCCTTTGATTACTCTCGATATCCAATGTCAATGTAGCATCAAACTACTTCTTCTTCTTCACCTGAAAGAACTCCTCAGCGCCCATCGCCGAATCTCCTTTAGAATCAGCGCTTGACTCACTTCCTCATCATGCCAACCCCCGCGCCCGACGCCCAGACGGCCAAGCTGGCCGTCTGGAAGGAGGCCCTCTACGATCGCTGTCGCGAGTCCGGCGTCGACATGTTCTCTCAGGATGACCTCCTCCGCCTCGATGTGATCCCCAACCGCGACCTCATGCTGCTGGCCCGCGTCGTCCAGTCCCTCAGCGATGACAAGCTCTTCATCACCATGCGCGAGGCCTCGGGCCAGGTTCTATGGAAGTGGCGCGACGCTCAGGAGGCACACAAGTATGTTGTTGCGACTCCTATCCCAATGCGCGCGGCTGACGATTGTCCACCAGGTACAAGCAGTGCTCGACCGACGAGCAGGTCATGGTGTACTCGCTCATCGACGACTCGGGCGGCGACGGCATCTGGTCCCAGACCCTCCAGAAGCGCCTCAACATGCACGACTCGGTCCTCAAGAACGCCCTCAAGCAGCTCCAGACAAAGGGCCTCATCGCCCCCTTCAAGAATGTCGAGCACCCTAACAAGAAGATGTTCATCAAGGCCTCCATCCGCCCCAGCGATCGCGCCACCGGCGGCCCCTGGTACACCGACCAGAACCTCGACGAGGCCTTCATAGAGGAGCTGCAGCGCTTCGTGTTTGACTACCTGAAGCTTCAGAGCAGCTACCACAGCACCCACGGAGGTGGTGCTCCGGCGCGGACGCAGGTGCCCAAGAAGGGTGTCGTCAAGGGAGGCGTGGAGAAGGGCAAGAAGCGTGATGCTAGCCACATGGATGAGCCTCCGTCAAAAATAACAAAGACCTCCTCTGCAGCCCCGGCTAGGAAGGACACGCTCCTCCCTCTCCCTGCCGGTTACACGGGCTACCCGACCGTCCGCGACATCGCCCGCCTCCTCTCCACGAGCGGCGTCACCCACAACACCATCCTATCCGAACACGATGTTAAGAAGCTTGTTGATGTCCTGGTCTGGGATAACTTGGTCGAGCCTGTCAAGGTTGGCGGCAAGATTGGCTACCGCGTCTCCCGCATCGCCAAGCAGTCCGCGGAGAGATGGGCTGGCCGTGACGATCCCACAGGACTCGAGGGCGGCCCTGAGCCATTCGTCAGTGCCTTCACTGAGGCTCCTTGTGGCCGCTGCCCAGTCTTTGAGATCTGCGAGGAGGGTGGACCGGTAGGTCCAAACAACTGCGAATATTTCCAGAGGTGGTTAGGCATTGAATAGACTGGATACGTCTACTAGGGTCTGGGAGGTTACTGAGCTGTCACTCACTACTATCCAGTGTATTTTTTATTTACGGGGTCTGGCGTCTGGTTCCAAGTACCAATGGGCAGTTTAGTTTGTTTTTCAGGGTGGGCATAGCAGCGGCGCAGTAGGAAAAGCGACATAGCCAAATGGCCCTTCGCAGCGGTACCGACTTCAAAACTTACTTCAATCCAAGTCTTGATGCTTTTTTAGCTACTCTTCGGGGAGTCCAGGCACTTAACATGCAATCACACTGGCATGGAAGCTACAATATTTGTGGGCTGTGAATTGCTGATATCGTTTGGCAGCTGGGCCTTCAGGCCGACTTTTGAATCACTAGCTTCATGGCTAATCCTCTCCGAGGTTCGTTATGTGCTTCCAATTCCCAACCATATTGCCTTGTCACGCATCAAAAGAACTGCTTACAGCTCACCAGAGGCGACAATGGTAGGGCGCTTAGGGTACTTGATGTTGCCGCTGCCAGAGCCGGTAGCCTCGAGAGCCTTGACAATGTTGAGACTCCCCTCATCAGCGACCTCGCCGAAGACGACGTGGCGGCCGTTGAGCCAAGAGGTGACAACGGTGGTGATGAAGAACTGGGAGCCGTTGCTGTCATGGGTCAGTAATCTGGCTGGGCTGCTTCGACATGAGATGCTTACGTGTTGGGGCCAGCGTTAGCCATGGACAGCAGACCAGGCTTGTCGTGCTTCAGCTGGAAGTTCTCATCAGCGAACTTCTCGCCGTAGATGGACTTGCCACCGGTTCCCTAGGAGACTGTGAGCTGTTGTTTCAGATTGGTATGTTTCTAGAAAAACGTACGTTGCCACGGGTGAAGTCACCGCCCTGTAGCATGAAATCGGGGATGATTCGGTGGAAGGAAGAACCAGCGTAGCCGAAGCCCTTCTCGCCAGTGCAGAGAGCACGGAAGTTCTC
>SSHR01001736.1:0-30690 GCA_006518225.1 Fusarium neocosmosporiellum
TTTCCGAGAATTGAGAAAGGGCAGCCGTAGCCTCGCGTAGTGGTATTTCGGATCTGTTGTTTTAGGGCGCTGGGGGGCTATAAGGCGCGGTCACAAGTGAAGGTAATAGTAGTCCTTCCAGTCTTATGCCTTGTTGACCTTCCGGTTGTGAAGGCATAGCCTCGTGGCAGGGCCCAATCGTTGATTGCCTGGAATAAGGCATCTCGAGATGAGTATGTGCCTTCAGGAGGCAGGCAGTCAGGAGGAAATTGGTCCATTTTGTGATATTGGAAGGATGAAGAGATGAGTGAGACTCATGCGTTAAAAAACGCCGCCATAGCAGCGGAAAGGGGGCTTAGTCAGGGTCCGTGACTTTAGCGCACGGGGTCCGTGAGTCTAGGCGGCGCCTGATGGCCATTGACGCTTACATAATCCCCACGGGTACCCGTGGCCCTATTGGGCCCCGATCGTGACTAAGATCTGGTATTCGCGAGATATATTCGGTGAAGCAGCGAGTTTGACTAAGCGGAGTTTGGGTCATTTCGGATCCGAAAGAGGGGATGCGCATCAAGGGTATTAGTGAGTTGTTGTGTTATGGATATTTTAATGGCCTTATTTCTATTCGCTTTGTAGCTATATCTCATCGGCATATTCAAGCCACGCTTCCTGCATCAATGCTCCTCTAGTAAGCATATGTGGAACAAGGCTCCAAGTAGAGATCAGGCGAGTAGAACATGTGAAAGGTGGAATGAGCCGCTGTGTCAAAGATTGCTAGGTCATTCTAAAAAATGCCCCAAAAGCCATATATGATCTATGCAACAGACTGGATAGCCTTATCACTTGTGTGATGGCTCGCCGCGTCTTGAGGAACCCAATCGTGGGGGAGACGACCAGACCACACATCGATATCCTTGGCCCGAACGAACTAGAGGGAGTCAGTTAGAAGAGCCTAGTATGGGTCGAAGCTTCAAAAACTAACCTTGGTACCGAACGCAATCTTCCACGCAATAATGGGAATAATAAAGATGGGAATGCCGATATAAGAAGCAATGAAATCAGTGGTGGACCAGTTCCCCTTGAGGAAGACGGGAAATCCAGCCACTAGCGTGATGATGATTGATCCTATAGCTCCATACCAGGCTGTGTAGGGCATCCATGGGGCCTTCCACGGGAGAGTGTCGCGGCTGACGCCCTGGACCTTGAGGGCACGGTGGAAGCGGATGTAGCAGACACAGAGCGTTCCCCAAGCGATGAGGCCAGCGACTGTGCTGAGGTTGAGAAGCCAGGTGAAAGCTTGGGCGGCACCACCAGTACCAAGACCTAGAGAGGTTAGCAAGTACATTTGACGTATAGGGGCTAGACATACTCAAATACGCCAGAGGCCCAAAGAGCCAGGAAGCCAGGACTGCAACCCAGGGGACACCGCTCGATGTTGTACGCCCGAAGAACTGAGGCAGCTGTCTATCCGTAGTCATGGCAAGGATGATACGGGATCCTACCCAGCAATAAGAGCTGCCAGCTGACCAGGCAGACACCAAGATGCACGCATTGACGATAGAGGGGAGTGCGGTGATGCCGGCCTCTCTGATGGCGATGACCCAGGGCGAGCTGTTGGCATTTCCAGTGCCCGAAACGAGGTCCGCGTTTCGGGGATCGACAATCAATCCAATCAAGAACGCACCGAGGATGTAAAAGAAACCGATTCGGTAAGTGACTCGGTTTGCCGCCTTGGGGATCGACTTGTGCGGGTTGACAGACTCGGCGGCAGTAATGACAACCGTCTCAACACTCACAAACGAGAATGAAGCATTGACAAAGGCCGAAAGGAAGCCCAAAAAGTGACCGGCCGAACCAGTGATGCCGTTGTAGTTTACCCACGCTCCAGGGTCGCGCCAGTACCGGAAACCAATGGACTCATGGTTGGGTCCGCCTCCGGCCGTAATGACAATGGCCACGATAACGAGGCCGATGAAGCAGAGAACCTTGATGGCGCCGGCGACTACTTCGGTTTCTCCGAAGAAGCGCACGTTCATGAGGTTGATGGCGAGGATCAAAACGAGACTGACTGTGATTACGACAGCAGGGTTGAGGTCTGTCCAGTAGCCCACGAGGACCGCCGCAGCTGAGCATTCTGAGGCGAGGGCGATGGTGTAGCAGTAGCCGTAAGAGATTGCCAGAGAGAAGCCGACAGCGGGATCAATAAATCGGGTTGCCCAGTGAGGAAAAGAACCAGCCGTGGGAAGCTAGAAGTTGCAGTGTTAGCCATCAGCTTTGAGAGAGGGGGTTTTGAAATTACCAGCGTGGCCAGCTCTGAGATGCTCTGCATAACACACCAGAGGACAGAACCGACGACAATGTACGCCAGCAACAGTCCCGCTGGACCGGCTGTGGCATACGCAGATCCTGCTCCGATGAAAAGACCAGTTCCAATGCCACTGCATAGACCGATCCAGGTGATGTGGTAGTCCTTCAATCGTCGTTGCGTAGGTCCATGACCGCCATGGTTAAGCACAGGCTTCTCATCCTCTGCGAAATCCCGAGTGTCCTCCACTCTGGGAGCGCTTTCGACAATGTCGTCCTGTTGATGAACCCCCATGATGACTCTTGCAGTGCTAGTGCTGTACAAGACTTCAATGGAGAAAATAAGCCAAGACGCGCTCTTCGCTCTATATCTACCACTTCCAGACCGATTGCGCAATTCGAGGTTTTCACTACTAACCTTTTCTTTTATGTAATGGCTCCAGACCATCGACAGATGGATGGGGCAGATGGCCGGGGTGGTTTGCGGGCTCTGGTTTGGTGTCTAGTGAAAGTGGAAACTCTAAATCTTGCGAATTACAAGGGCCGGACCGGGCCATGACAAAAAGAACCGACCTTATCTTTTTTTTTTTCGAACCTTGTGGGTTTTGTGGATGCTGTGGCGAAAATCGGGGACTCCGAATACAGCTTTGACCAAGCCGTGGAGTAGGCGTAGGTATGGAGACTTGGTGAAGAAAGACTCCAGAAGGAATCGTTGGGATTCGGTATGATAACTAGTTCCTATGCAAAAGGGAGCGTTAGCTTTGGCTTTGAAAGTGTAATGTGATTGGTGATTGTTCAAAGTGTAACTCTTTCTCCAAACCTTGGTGATTGCAAACTCACGATGAGTGTCCAACTAGCCAATCAGGAAGTGGTATGGTCATGACCCAACCGGTGTCTCTTGGCGAAACTGTTCGTCGAATCGTGTAGCCAAAAGTAAAGATATCTTGAACTTGGTTGGAAATATTGCGCTGGTCTATTCCTATCTGGTGCAACCTTGGGCCGAAGCATGTTCACATGGTTGGTTGGTGGAGGATGAAGGCTGTTGACACGCCGCTAAATCATCCACCATCAAGTTCCCCTAGATCCTCCCTCCTTTAGAAGTTTCGACGATATGATGCCTTCTCCGCCGAGGCTAAGATGGAACGGCCTCCTAACCTGAACTGGTGCCTCCTCCGTGGACGATGCTCTCACCGATGACGTCTCATCGTTACCCCGGTTTTCGACAGTTCCCACAAGACCGCATACCTGGCTTGGCTCTGGCATTATGTCGTCTGAATCCTTGAGCTGGGCCCCTATCTGGGTTAGGGCATCGGCATCAAGATCGTCCGTCCAAGTCGGCGTCGCGTAGGTAAACGCCACCAGTAGACAGAGACCAATCGCCTGGAGGCCGACGAGAATGGTGATGACGGCCAAAGCGGCCAGGCTCTTCTTGGGCTTGGATACCATATGGCCTGGGTTGGAGAAGATGAGCCGTGTTGCGGTAGTGGCAAGGAGGGCCTCGTTAGCAAAGTACATTGCAATGTTGAGGGCATCCTGTATCGTATTGTCTGAGCCCAAAAACATAAAGTAGCGTCCCAGCACGTCCAACATATTGCCACTCCGGTCTCTTTGGAGACTCAGGTCATCGCATATTGAGGCAGGGACGGGAAAATCCAAGCAAGTTAGGCGGGTGAATGGCAGCCTCACTTGGTCGCATATCTGTCGGGCAGTCTGATTATTGGATTCCTCTGCTGCTATGATGGCCAGGTGAAAGAAGGATGTGTTGCCGAACATGGCCAGTGCTGCTGTCATGAGGGGGCCAGGGGTTGGCAGCAAGTTCGTGTTGAAAGGGTAGGGTAGGCTGTCTTGTCTGGTCGTGCTTTCCGAGTCATCCTGATCCGAGGACCTGCATCATGTTCAGTCTTGTCTTCCACATGTTGACCACGCGAGAACACCTACCCAGAGCTCTCTGAATGGATGGCTCGCGAGTGCGGGAACAACGCCTATCCCTATTGATGGTCCCACGTGACAACCAACGTTTCAGGCTGGTCCTTGGCAACAGCTTGGAATACGGCCACTCTGCTTTGCTCATGATGTAAGGATTTGAATTCTAGTCGACTTGTAAGAGGTCTTCTATATCCCATTTGGCTTACCTGCGTATTCAAAAGAGCCACCGGTTGCTAATGTTGCACGGAACTTTAACCTCCCATGCTAAACTAAAGAGCAACGTGATAGCAACCAGGAGAGCTACATATACAGAAACAACTGGTCTATCATACATAATGAACATCGTTGTCTGGAGGCCGGGCCGCAAGCTGTCTCGGACAGTCTAGGTGTTGGCTAACAGTGATGGAGTTCAAACAAGACCAGAGCCTGGACGCAACCATCCACTTTTCAAAATCCACATATACATCTCCTTTTCCGCAACTCATATTAATATATCCTCGAGGAATTTGGATAATATAGTTCACACCCACGGCAACGACTATGACGTAGCCGGAGCTCTATTTTGAGAATGGTCTGATATGCCTTCACCGAATGGAAGCACGAAAGGTGTTGGTTGTATCCATGTTACATTCGGCACAAATAATTGGGATCCGGATGGCTTGTCAGTGAGGGATTAATGCCATCCCCTTGTCAAGCGGGGGTTTGCTGTTGGTCCTCTGCTGCGAGATGGCCTTTGAAGCATCCTTCATGTCGATCACCGCTTAGTCAAGCTGTTCACAGCATCCTGTATATCCCACCAACCCCTCCTGCTTGACCAACAAGCAGTGTGAGAAGCAAAACACCAACTTACACACCATACTTCACCAGTCCGAAACAAACCAGCAACAATGAGCAGTTCCGCCGAACAACCAGGCCCTACGCCAGACCCCAACGCCGTCGACAAGCAAACCTCAATCGAGCCGTCAGCTCCCACATCTGACCAACCAGTCAAACACCTCATCGTCGAAGACAACCCCATCAATCAACGCCTATTCTCAAACTCTCTGAAGAAACTGGGCATCGCATCCCACATAGCCGAGAACGGGAAAAGGGCCGTTGAAGTCTACAAAGCGGACCCGGAGAAGTGCCGGTTCATCTTTATGGATCTCAGCATGCCCATCATGGGAGGCGTCACGGCGTCCTGGGAGATTAGGAACTATGAGGAGGGGAAGGGGCTGCGGCCTGCTGTTATTGTTGCTCTTCTCGTCTCGGCGATGGGCCCCAACGACCCAAATGGGGAGAGAGCCAAGTCCGAGGGAGGGATGGATACTACAATCACGAAGCCTGTCCGGCTAGAGTCATTGAAAACTCTGTTAGAATCCTATCCTATTTAGAGGACGAAGGGGTGAGCCTCGATCCTGGTTCAGGCCAAATCTGTCCTTAGAGCAATATATTTTCAGCACACTAACTCGGCTATTTGACGCTCTTGTTTATTGTTGCCTATCACACAATTCATGGCTCTTAGCCCCCCTCTTTCTATCTCTTCCTTCGATATCAACCAACCCCTACCATCCTGGCACTCCATGATCACCTTGGTCTTCCTTCCGACCTCCTGAATATCATCAGGGGTGGCGGCCTCCCGCAGCCTCTCCCTTAGTTCTCCATCAGGGGCATGCGAAAGAGCCGCTAGCATGCTGCTTTTCCACGCCGGCCTCTTGAGGGAGTTCCTCTCCCAGATTGACACAACAGCAAAGACAAGCCCCAATACATGAACCACCGCAGGAAATATTAGAAATTCCCATCGAACCGGAGTGATTACCGCCATCACAGTAGCTTCGCCGCGTACAGGGGACGACGTCAGCTCACGGTCACGCATCCACTTCGTCAGACTCAGGGCCACCTTTTCCACGCTCGCAGAAACATTTCCCGCCTCGCCTAGACCAAACAAAATACCAGACGACCTGTGCAATCCAAAGGAAGGGTAGATGAAGGTCTTGGTGCCGTCCCAATCCTGTGTGTAGTTTGTATAGCTGAGTTCGTGTAGCCCGCGTCTGATGGTGTCGAACAGTAGAACTATGCTGGGCTGGGTCACGTTGAAGGTCTCTTTTGCCGAGCTCTTGTCGCGCCCGTCAGGGATGAAGAGCTGGAGGTCCGTCAGGTTTTTGTAGTCAGGGAACATGTCCAGAGTGTTATTGAGGTACTCGCGGTATTCGGTTGCATTACTCAGGCGGTCGTGTGGGTGTGGATTATGAGAGTTGGCAGTCTTATTCGTCCATGAATTGACTACCCGTTCTTTGAGGACTCCTTGCTCAAGGCCCGTTTTGTACTCATTAATGCAAAAGTAGAGACCGCATTCTTGCGTCGTAACTGGTGTGTCTTGCCACGTCGTCTTTTTCTCCCTCCAGCTATTAGCAGCCTGCAGATACTGAATAGCCAGAACGAGTGTCGAGGAGTTGCGAAAGTTGATGGTACGTCCAGGATTCGTTGTAAAGGTGGCCGATAGATACGTGTCAGGACAGTTGTCATTCCCAGAGCCGCACTTGCTCTCCCCGTCGTAGTTTGTCAGATTGAGTCCACCCTCAGGGATCTTGTACCTTGTCCAGGCAAGCGGTTCCTTCGTCATCATGCCCACGTTCGCAAAGAAATCCTGGTTGCTGACCTCTGGGAGAGTCTCATTCTTTTATTGAAGTACCCAGCCTCCGGGCCGCCTAGCATTCTGGGGGAGCGTCAGATTTCCGGAAGTTTTCTCGACGTCTTCAGACAGGTCAATACACCTGGAACACATCGCAAGAGACGTGAATGGGGCCCACGAGCAGTTACCTGACGCGCACGAAAAGGCGGACCAAAGGTTCCGCGGTGTCACGAAAGAGGAGAAACCGTTCCAGACGGACGCGGCTAGGCCTATATCTTCGGGGGTGCTGAGGCCATAGTCTGGTCTAAAGAACATCTCTTTGCCGTCTGGGCCGGGGAAGGGTACAATACCTGTTGGAGGGCTCAGGTTTGGGTTCCAGTATCCAGCATCCAACTTAGACGACCTTCCAATGACGGGCCCGGCCTCTGATGGCTGGTTTGAGTCGAGTTCAATTGCCGAGAATTGGGCGTATTCGACGTTGTCTAGTACCAGGGACAAGTCTTGGAGCGTGAGGACCGCCTGGATGAAAGGCTCGTAGGCGAGAAGGACGATGACCGTGAAAGCGCCGATCGAGGCCCAGTGTCTGAACACGTATCGTTAGCGAGCAAGGCTCAACAGGTCACAAGGCTACTCACGGCCGACGTATCATGGTTCTCAAAAGGCGGATGCTTCCCCAGGCGCCACGGCTAGCGGCATCGAACCGATCAAAATCAATGAGCGGCTCGACAAACTTTCCGGCCCAGTTCCACTTGCCCTGAGAGAGACAGGTGCTTATAACGAACGCAAGGCTGGCCCTTGAGGTACCTGCGAGGATAGAGACGATGGCGTTTGGGGAGAGTCCCGCCCAGCTCGATACTGGTTGTCCGTCAGAGATGGACAAGAGAGCGACGAGCGCACCCAGGGATGCTAGACTGAGTGCCAGGGCGCCCAACTCGAGCCACCACGAGATGTGTAGCTTTTGGCTGTTCACATCCTTTTTCTTCTCCAGAGATGCGCTCCTTGAGCTGCAAGATGTTTGAGCAAGCGGCTCGCCTTGCGGCTGATCCAACAGAGGCTGGAGCGTAGGCTTCGGGGACTGTGGTGATTCCACCATGACAACGATGACAATGAAAGAGATTGGCTGAGGAACAATGGCGAGTGAAATCAAACAGGTTGAAATAAAGCTGCAAATGTCGACAAGACGGCCACGTTTTTGTATAAAAAGCATCTCTGTCGTGGCACAAGTCCATTCGATCTGTGCCCAGCCAAGAATTACGAGCTGCATCAGCAGCGTCCCTTCTTTGTGAAACAATAAGCGTATTTCAACTGGTGCATTCAAGGCAGGTCACCCTCATGCAAAGGCTGAGCTATGCGGTGGCACCCGAGGAAATGGTTTGCAATGGCTGAGCTCTGCAGCCGATAACCGTCTTCGCGTCATCTGTCAGCAACTAAAAGGCGAGGGCTCTCGCACCATGACACACAAGGCATATACCTTCTCGACCCAAGCCCGGGTTCTGCGTAGGCTAGGCGTTTTTAGATTGAGAAAAGGGCGATGAGGCTAAGTGACACAAGGCAAAGGTCGGGGCTATGCCATGGAGCAAGAACGCGGAGGAGAGGCTCAAGTCGAGTCCCAGATCAGCGATAGAGCTCATAGCGGGTTGTAACAAGCTTGGATATGTATCCAAGGTGCGTTATGGCGATCATCCGTGGATCTTTAAAAACACCGGTGCTGTGTGCGCGATGAGGTGAGGGAGCATTGTTTCGTCTTGGGTGGGGACTGGTTCATTTGGTTTTTGAATCGTTGCCGGCGGATGGCGTGCTTGGGCCATGATACCACCCCAAACAAGTGAGGAGAACATGTTCCGGTTTCGATGGATATTGAGAGCCGGATGGTGGAATCTGGATGATGGAAGAAGAAGATATGAATGGCGGGGTCCTGCTGAGGAGCTTTGTCGAGGGAGGGGAGGGCTGGAGGCGGTGGCGGTGGCGGAGTAACAAGATGTGTATCCTGCGAGATCCTTTCGAGTAGGGTCTTGTTATGGAAGAGCAAAGCTGGGGAGATGAAGAAGACAGAGTCTTCCATCAGCTGAGAGGCATGAGTTGTTCTGACGTAGATCAGATCCGGGTCATGTGATGAGACTCGTCATTCTGGCTCCCATGGATGCTAACAGAGGAGGTAGCACCTGGAGGTCCAAGTTCAAGTTTTGAAACAGGAAATCCGGGCCATCGAGTACCTTTTAGGAAGGGCAGCTGCATCCCCAAGACTCACACGCCAGAACGTGAAAGTATCTGGTATTGGGGTTTGATGCGGTCAAGTATCAATAGCTGTGTCTTTTTCACTGTGGCTCATGGCCTTTTCAGAGACGTCACTGATGACAGGGAGGTGGAAGAGAGATGCAGAATGCAGGATGAAACGGATAGTTTGTAGAGTGCTCATATAAAGTCTGGATCATGAGTATGAACAGCAAGTCTGCGCAACCATGAAAAGGGTCCACGGAATGACACTAAGCAATCCCCAAGGAGCCCATAATCTCAACTCCCATCGTCCACTCCCTATTTCTCGACCTCGACATAGCACAGCACCCATCCAAACTGAACAGTATTCGTACTCAACAGCGCCGGCCGATCAATAGTAAACTCCCTGCTGCCAGGATCCAGCCCGTGCTCGTCCTTGTACATCTGGCATGTGATGTCCTGAATGTCGGGCTCGATGGCGCCGCCGGGGAGCTGCACGGCGATGCTCTCGAGGCGGAGCTCGCTGATGGCCATGTTGTAGTGCCTGAGCTGGCCGAAGGGCACGGTGACCGTCTTTTCCGTGTGCTGGCCGCCAGATGGGCCTGTGATGGCGAGGATGTTGGCGAAACCCATGTTTCCGGCTGCGGCAGTAGATGCGAGGGCAGCGGCGGCCGCGAAGAGGGAGTTTGTAAAGCGCATTATGGTCGAGTGGAAGATCTTGATATGCTATGGTGTAGTTCGGCTGAGTTTGTTCAGGCTGAGTCTGCTAGAATCAACATTAATCCGTGGACCCCAGGATACCCTTATATATTCCTCCAGGTCGCCGCATATGCCTCTTCCTAGCACCTCGTATTGCGCTCACCTAATTATAGCAAGCCAGTGACGCAGATATATCACTCACCCCCATTCCATGGGGAATGGCGCGCTCCATCGGACTTGTCAGCTCTTGGCTCCGTTTTCCATTTACACGAATCATCTGACACGCAGGGAACCATGTCAATCCCAGATCTACCTCCCCGCATTAGGTCAGATCAGAGCAAATCCGAAAGAAGGTCAACTCTATGTCCGAGGGGAGAAATGATGCGACGTGGGATTGCAACATCCCACCAGGGTATAATTGGCTTGTTAACTGGCTCAGAGTCAGCTCAGTTTAAGGCCTCAACCTCGTATTGATCCCTTCCTTGAAATGTTTCAGAATACCACTACTGAGTGGCTGGCTCGGTCCTTGGGGTCATGCGTTGACATGGGGGGATAAATGCGATGTGCTCAGGAAGCGGGTAACAGAATCCCTTCCAAGTCGAGGTACACTGGTCTTCTTCATCGCAACTCGGGGGCGGCGTCAATCCAGCTCGTTGCTCACATCAACCTTTGCGTGAGGTAGAGTGCCAAAAATTTGTATCGAGAGGGTTATAGTAGAAAAACGTTATTCCTCGCAGCATCGTACGAGCCTGTCTGCACGTTTCGTCTACAAGAAGGATTTCTCTTCTCACATGTGACCTCATTCCTTCTCGTATTCAAAAGTCGCAAACTCTCGGCATTTGGCTAAAGGAAAGGCGCAGATGAAAAGAATGTCGTCTTGGTCTTGCGATGCCATGGTATGTTTATTCTAACTCGTGAAGCTATTTGTCTTTTAAGGCAATTTATGCTCGTACCTGCCGTCCATGTCTAGTCAATGTTGTCAAGCCATGACAAGACGTTGACTTTGATACCCTCGTCGCACCTCCACCAGTACGGTTCGTACTCATGCAGCATCCTGAGCGATGCAGCGCCGCTCAGAGCTGCCGCGGTGATACAGGCCCATTGCAAGTCGATCATGACCTTGAAGTTGGCGGCTTCTCTCCTTCCCATTCGGATGTCGATGCGCTTCCCCGATGGAATGGTCAATCCTGACTGGGCATCCGTCGCTGGCAACTTCGAGGCATTGAGTTGGTGCATGGCATTGACCATCTTTGTCCAGTCGTTTTGCCTCTCTTCAAGGTTCGCATGCACCATCGGCTTTGTGTTCTCCTGTTCCGGCATCCAGTGAAACTCAAGAACAACCATAGACTCGCGGTGATTCATGTGCTGAACTCTAATGCCTTTAAAAGCACAGGAGCCACGTGCCCATAGTTCATGGAGCTTCTCGTTGAGACAAAGCATATTCCAAACTCTATCCGCGTCGCCAATATGCTTATGGTGTTGATGCATCCAGTCGGTTCCCATCAGGGCGTTGATTGCTGGACGTAACAAAAGAGTCTTCTTCATGGCCGCCTTGCTGTCGCCCCACGAAAGGGGAAGTATATGGCATACTCTCGGGTTGGAATCTCCGGTCAGGGCGCAGGCGTTCCCATCTCGCTGGAGACACAGATTCTTCTCGGACTGGTTGACAGTGTCATCGTCGTGGCTTTGGGAAATGAGCGACTGTTCCAAGACTAGTATCCTATTAGCTTCTGTCCATGCTGTCCAAACATTTTTAACCAGCAAGGCCAAAACTCACAATGTCGAACTAGTGGAGGAAACGTTGTCAGGCCAAGATGCAGGAATTCCTCCGTCTGGTCCACTGGCGATAGGATCCGGCCTGGCTGGAAAACTGACATCGGTGCCATCATAAAGAGAGCGAGATGTACCGTACTCAGCCGAAAGCATTCTCCCATGGTCCATGTCCGGATTCTGGACTCGATCGCTTTGGCGTATTCGAGTCGTTGGTTCGCGCGGTGCAAGTGTTTAGAACGAGTCATGGTGTCTTGGACTTGGAAACGTGGGAGAACAGGTCGGGGTGATGGAAAGAGTTAAGTTGGTCGGCCTGGTATGATCGAAAAGAGCACTATATACCTATGAGAGTCAAATTCGGCATTTTATCAACTCAAGTCAAACGTAGAGGATGGCGGGCCCGAATGGGTACCTGGAGGTTCTGTAAACGCAACGAAAAACTTTGTTACAGACCCTGAGAGGCTTTCAAATCAGAGCTCGGCTCGGCTTCTTAGAGGCACTCTGGGACTCTGATCTGCGTAGGAACTCGAGCAGCTTGGATGTCTGCATTTCTCCCTGAAACTAGTCAACTACAACCACCATCTTCCCACCTGTCTGTCCACTCTCCATAGCCTGGTGAGCAGCCCGGATGTCTTCAAAAGAAAACACCTTCCATGGCTTGGCGTCAATCTTGCCCTCTGCCACCTTCTCCATGACACTCTTCAGGGGCACGTCAGAAACGGGAAAGTCCTTGGTGCCGAACACGAAGCTGCCAAAGAAGCTAAAGTGAACACCGCTCTCCATCTGTAAAAGTGGGTTAAAGCCTCGTGATTCCTCCGGTCCTACTGGTCCCTTGATCGGATCGAGTCCTCCGAGCCAGCCGGCTAGACAGAGACGGCCGTCGCGACGGACAAGACGCAGGGAATCAACGACAGTGCTGTTACCAACCAGTTCCAAGACACAGTCGAACTTGCTGAAGTCGCCGCCCTCACCGAGGCGTTCGCTCAGGTTGGGTGCTTCGAGAACACATTCAGAGACCCCGAGATCCTTCAGTGCCGCAAACTTGGCTTCACTGCGGCTTGTAGCTGTGACAATAGCACCGGCTTCAACGGCCAGGTTAACAGCTGCTCGGCCAAAAGAAGAGGTAGCACCTCTGATGAGGATCCGTTGCCCTCGTTGAAGGTTCAGGTTTCGAAACAAGCAAGTCCAGGCCGTCGCGTAGCTCTCGGGGAGGGCAGCAGCATCAGCCCAAGACACAGGTAGTTCTTTGCCAGGAATTCCCAGAGCAACAATGTTGGCAGTATTGGCAACGGTATACTCTGCGTAGCTGCCAGGAATCGTACGACCAAGTCCCCCCATGAGCGCTGCTACAGGTGTCCCAGGGGTAAACTCGCCACTTGGACAGTCTTCGATGATCCCAACACATTCGATACCGCTGATGGGGACTGATTCGGCCCATTCTCCGCGGCGCATGTGCATCTCAGCATGGTTGATGCCAAAGGCCTTGATGCGGATGAGGGCTGTCCCTGGCTCTGTGGCAGACGGTTTCGGGACTTGCTTGATGACGAGGTTTTCGACGGGACCAAACTCGGAGATTACGATAGCCTTCATGGTGGTCGACATTTTTGGGATTGTAAGATGCTGTTGCTGGTTTAGTGATGGACTGTGACTGATGGTTGTATGCATTGTGAATGTTAACCAGAGGCAAGGAGATGCTGCATACCTATATAGATATCCTGGACTGCCAGTCGCCGACCAGCTTTCTATGCCATTGCATACATTTCAGCTGCGGGTGAATTACAAACCTTCCCGACATTTGAGTTCATGGCATATCCAGGAAGCTCACATCAGCGTGGGTTTCTGTTAGCGATGGTGTGCCAGCCACCTCGAGATGCTGGGAGGATGTTACTATCGCAGCAATAGAGATGATTCCAAACCATGCCAAGCTTAGGGCGCGCCTTTGAGGCTCTGACCTGACAAATTCAAATCAATATTGACTGTCGGAAGACTTACGTACCCGGTCCGCGATGCTAGTCCGCTCGTATTGCGCAGCCAATCATGGCTCGCCGGATTGATGCAATCTTGACACTTACGGCATGATGACCCAAGGTCCTTTGTAGGTGCTGCAGGTTGCTTGTATTGGATTTCTTTGTGTGTGAAGAGATTGTTTAGCATGATGCAGTTTGTGTCGTCCGTCATTGTTAATGGTTAATGTCATGCTCGGTTGGGAGTCCCGAGTCAACGCCAAGACGTGCTGACTCAGCTGTCTTTGGCGAGGTCTTATCCAGATCGGATTCCCCCGGTTTCAACTTGTCCAGTGCCAAGGCCCAATGTGAAACTGGTGGCTTTGTTGGCAGAGGTTGACTGTGCTTATTTATTTGAAACCGTAAATAATCATATTAAAGACCCTGAAGCGTTGTAAGTGAAGGATGAACTCCCACTGCCAACAGAGCCAACACTGACGATCCGGCCTGTATCCGTTCAGGCTATTTGACTCGGCCCTCGGGGCTCGCTGACTGACCTCTCCACTCTCCGATACCGTATCCGTATAAAATAACGGAAATGTACAAACCCCCGCAATTCTTCATTTTACTTTGATTATGAATCAGACGTTTGGGGTCCTTGTTGCGGCAGCGAACACTTGGTTGGACATAACGAGAGAAGTTCCAGCACGTTAAAAACAGACGTTTTGCACTGTTGAGCGTTGAAATGGATGACATCACTGCCTCGCATGGCCAATCGGCTTTGCGTTCCGTATCTGAAACTCAACGGGTATGCACCCTGACCAAGCCACAAGGCCAGCAACTGACACAACCAAGGTCGACTCGACATCCCAGGGAAACAACCGTGACGAAAAAGCTGCGTATACAGAGACAGAGACTGCGTCTTCAGGGAATGGAATACAGAACGTGGAACAGCAATACCAAGACCCAGGCCCAGCGCCAGATGGAGGATGGATAGCGTGGATGGTTGGTGAGTTGACACTCACGCACAGCATCACGGAGCTCATATCCTGACAGACACAAAGTCGTGAGCGGTCATTTCGTCGTCATGAACAGTTGGCAAGTCTACCGTTCCGCTCTGTGCAAACCCATCTAACCTTGTCTCAGGGGCATCATCAACTCGTTCGGCGTCTTCCAGCCATACTACGCCCAGATGCTCGACCGCGCCCCGTCCGACATATCCTGGATCGGCTCCTTCGAAGTCTTCTTCCTCTTCTTCGTGGGAACGTTTACCGGCCGCATGACAGACGCGGGATACTTTCGCCAGCTCTTCGCGCTAGGCTTCCTCCTCGTCATCCTCGGCTGCTTTGCCACCTCCTTCTGCTCTACATACTGGCAGTTCTTCCTGGCTCAGGGAATCTGCATGGGCCTAGGCAATGGCTTCATCTTCTGCCCCTCGATGGCTACCATATCGACATACTTTGAGAAGCGCCGTGCTCTGGCCATGGGTGTTGCTGCCGCTGGAAGTGCCACCGGGGGCTTGGTCTACCCGAGCATCATGAGGCAACTCCTCCCATCCGTCGGATTTCCTTGGGCTATCCGCGCCATTGCTTTTGTGCAACTTGGAACCCTGGGAGTGGCGGCTTGCTTTCTCAAGTCTCGAATTCCACCCCGTAGGTCGGGGCCGTTGGTTGAATGGGCTGCGTTCAAGGAACTTGAATATTCCTTCTACGTCCTTGGCTCCTTCATGGTGAGGCTCCTGCCGGGAGTTGCTCTTCCAACTGTCAAGAACCCGGCTAACAAACTGCAGGCCTTTTGGGGAGTTTACTTTGCCTTCTACTACCTCGCAGCTTATGCTCGAGACGTCCTAGGAGTCAGCTTCAGCAGATCCCTCGACGTCCTCCTAGTCCTCAACGGAACCGGAGCTATTGGCCGTGTCATACCAAACTACATCGCAGACCGCTACGGCTGCCTCACAGTGCAGATCCCATTGGCACTAGTGACCGGGGTGATGATGTACTGCTGGGCAGCCATAAAGTCCACCACAGGTCTATTCATATGGGCCGCCATCTACGGGATATGGACCGGAGGCGTGCAGAGCATGTTCCCTGTCGGCCTGAGCAGCATGACGTCCGACCCGAGCAGGCAGGGCACCAGGCTGGGCATGGCCTTTACGATTGTGAGCTTTGCCACGTTGACGGGTCAGCCAATCGCGGGGGCCATCATCAAAGCGCAGGGTGGTCAGTACGTCGGGGCCCAGGCTTTTGCGGGGAGCTGCCTGGTTCTTGGCAGTTGTTCCTTTGTTATCGCCAAGGGCATCAGGGCTAGGAAGCTAAATCAGGGTTGGAAGGCCAAGGTGTAAGCAAGGGGGGCAGTTCTTTGTTCTCTTTTACTGCTCAGAGGCCTAGCTAGAAATCAACCCAGTCCCGCCAAATTGGAAAGATGTCTTCTCTGCGTTTGTTGCACAGAAGCCGCAAATCTGGTTTCTTGGATGCTTCAAACATTGGAGGGTCGTGTCAGCGTTTGACCAAGTATTCACAATGGGCAGAGACGCCACTTTACCACCAACAAACAGAGACTACAAGGTGAACCAGGCATTTCTTCATCCTACTCTATCTAACCCTGGCCAGAATGCCATCGACATTCTCAACACTCGACGCCGTCCAAAGAGACCAAGCCCAGGACCAGATGGCATCGTGTCAGTTCTGGGTGATATTCCCAGCAAGGATGCAAACCCCGACCTGAGAGGAACTCCAAGCATAGCCAGAATGAAAGAATGGCTTCATCGTATCGGTCACTCGGTATGTCTCATTTGCAAAGCCCGGAGCTACACTGACCAGGAACAAAGACGGCCGACATCGACAGCCTCAACATCATCCACGTCGCTGGCACAAAGGGAAAAGGCAGCACATGCGCCTTCATCGAATCCTTCCTCAGGGCTCACGGGAAAAGAACCGGCTTCCCACGCAAGACGGGCCTCTACACATCGCCGCATCTCATATACCCCGAGGAGAGGATCCGACTCGATTTCCAACCCATCAACCGGGACCTTTTCGCGAGATACTTCTTCGAGGTGTGGGATGCCCTGACTAGGAGCTCGGGCACCTTGCCTTGTTACCTCCAACTCCTCGCCCTGGTCTCTTTCCATACCTTTATTAGAGAGAGTGTCGAAGCAGCCATCGTTGAGACTCACCACGGGGGCGAGTACGACGCTACCAACGTCATCGAGCATCCCGTCGTGTCTGTCATCACTGCACTCGGGATGGACCATGTGAAGCAGCTGGGGCCTACCATTGAGAGCATTGCCTGGCACAAAGCAGCATCTTCAAAACCGGATCTGCTGCGCTTTCGTCTTTACAAGAGGCCTCTGCTGCCGAGATGCTCCGGAGCCGGTCGTCAGAGAAAGGGTTCAACCTTGATTTTGTCGAGCTGGACCTGACTCTCCCTGAAGACGCACCACAGCTGAGACCCGATGTGCAGCGTATCAACTGCTCTGTTGCGCTTGAAGCAGTTCACCGTTTTCTCCAAGAAAAAAACGCTGAGCCATTGTCGTCCTCAGATAAAGCCCAGGGTATACGCCAGTTCTCTTGGCCGGGGCGGTTCCAGCATGTGGTGGAAGAGAAGTTCAACTGGTTTCTAGATGGTGCACACAATGAGATGAGTGTTGTCAAAGCTGCTGAATGGTTCATTGATAACACACAGGCTCAAAGGTGCTGCGTCTTGATGACTACTTTCTGAATCATGTTGACCCGTAGACAGAACTGCCCCTATGCGTATCTTGATCTTTGGTCAAGTCTCGAACCAGCGGGATGGAGTGGCAGTGCTCCAGCGCCTGGCCACAGTCCTCCACCACGTCCGGATTCACCATGTCATCTTCACCCTGTACGATCCAAAGCAGGGGTTCGACTTTGAATCCACGCCAGGTCAGAACGAGCCTCGCCCTAGCGAGACCACACTCTAACTGCCTACCTAATAGTTATAATTCCTAACCCAGGAACCGTCTCTCAGAGGGTGTATGGTGAAACATGGAGGAGGTTGCACCGGAATTCTCACGTCCTCTACGAGCCTAGCGTGCAGCAAGCCTTGGACACTGCCAGGAAGCTTGGAGCGGGAGCTAGAGGAATGCAGACGCTTGTCACAGGAAGTCAGCATCTTGTCGGCGCCGCATTGTTTTGCCTGAATGGTTGGGCTTCGGTGTAGGAGAGGTCTCTCTGAAAGTCCGTCGATAAATAGGCAAGGCGAGTCTGTCAGGCCGCGTTGCTGACAGGAGTCCGTTGGTCCGTCAAATGGATGCTTGGCTACAGTACACTCGAAGACATATTAGCTTCAACACTTTCCATGTCCGACATCATATCTGTCATCCATGCCATGAAGGGTTGTTTGTCTCGCATACTGGGCTATCTCTCCGGTGAATCCTTGGGCTGCTTCACGTGTAGAACCAAGTTACACTGGGCAAGGCCACCCCCAAGGCCAACCCACAGGGCTTGTTTGCTTGTCAGAACATGGATATAGGCAGGTGGGTGCCGGTGACTGGTCAGCCCCTATCACCATGGTTGTGGAAGGCAGGGAAGCATCCGTTGCCCGGGCGTCTAGAGCACAAAGGGCATATGGAAGCAAACGGAATCGTCTCCACTGAGCCATCAGTCAGAGGCAAACCCCCCAAACGGCGTCCTGTGAGGTCCTACTTTGAAGTTTCCTGGGCCGTCCCGCTCTTCTGGTTGCGGTAGCACAAGCTTGCCCTATATGTTGATTAGACCAATGAGTGGTGAAGACGGAACAGGTGAAGCAAATGCAGCAGGTTTACTGCAAGGCTACGTCCGTCATCACCTAGCAAGGCCCGGCTACTTATAGTAGCGACATGGCCATGCGTTGGATAGACCAGCACGGGTCTATTGCCTCCAACCTAGACATTGGGACGAACCCCGAGCTGCGGTTCTTATCCCTGCCACAGGCGCTCGACACCAGCCCCGACAAACTCTTGAGCTTTGCCAGGGATGGGTCAGAGCTTGGCCTCTACCCTTACTGCCAGGCATCGTCCAAGGATCCCTATCTCAGAACCACAGTTACACTCGTGAGAAGCGGCTTCATCGATGTCCTATCGTTCTGCCAAGCCCCCAAGACCATCGACGGCCTCCCTTCTTGGGTTCCCGACTTCCCCAGCACAAGTCAGACAGCACCTCTTCAATAGAGAGCTCTCGACAGAACAGGACCGACCAACACAACCGTCCTGCAGCCCGGTTCCAACGCCTGCTGAGACTCCAATGATGCTGATATTCAAGATGAATCAATGGCGAGGTCATCGTCCTTGCTGCCGCTCTCTTAAGTGAAGTAAAGCCGGTAGGGGGCGTCTGGGAACGGGGATGTTTCTCGCGGTGGCTGCAAGAGCTCGAGGGGTTCTCTCGACGGGGTGCGGGTATCCCTGATTTCAAAGTTATCTGGAGAGCCGCGGTAGCAAATCAAGAGATCAGGCTAGGTGAGGGCAAGCCGGGACTATCTGGGGGCTCACATGATAGAGTGGCTAACAATAGCAATGCAGTTCCTCAGGCAATCAACTTGTCTTAATTATCCCAGGATCGTTGCGCCTTGGCGTAGCAGGCTAAAGAAGTCCCTGGAGGTTCATCGATGGGTGGGAAACTAGACACTGTCAGGCAAAGACCTCCAGCTTCAGATGTGATTGGGCCAGGCAGGCTGCCAGTTTGTGGTATGTCGAGTAGTAGAGTCTCCTGAAGTCGTTTGTAGGGGCCTCTCACCCTGTCGTCGCACGAGAAGAAATCAAACAATACCCGCGTTCTCAAAAACAAAGGGTAGGCAGCTAGAAGCAAACGTGACGGTCCCTGTCGAATCATCCGCACCGATGAAGTCCAAACCATGCCCTTGATGACTCAGCTTCAAGATTTCCGGGCACCTCGTCAGGGCTGCGGTAGCACACACTGCCTTTCCAGTCAGATCCAAAATACGGTCGTTACAGTTCGATGGTATTTTGGCAAGTTATTTTATTCTTCTTTTATTTCTTGGATATTCGTGCTCGACGAGAGAGTAATTTTACTTACCTATCTTGTGCAGTTCGTCTCCCCCCTGAGCCTTGGTCGATGATGCCTGTGTTACCAACTGCGAAGACATCCAAGCACAACCATCACTTCGAGCCCAACACAATTTACGGGCCCAAAACTTCCCTTTGAGCTTCTTTGACGTTGTCAATTATCCCCCATGTCCTCAAAGTTCAGGTCCACAGCGCTTTCAGGGGGCGATGGCCATGTCCGCCGAGGTGCCCGAGTCTGCTATGGATTCCCAAACGCTTAGGTCTACAATTCAAGTTCCTTCATCTTTCTCTTGAACTTCTTAGAGATGGTACTGACTTTGAATTTCTCTTCAGGTTACCAAGAATCGTGCGAAGACCTCGACCTCGAGACCACCCCTTCCCTCACAACGAACGACCTCTTCGACGTCCCGTCACTCTCCGAAGCCCCCGAGGGCATTACTCGATTCCTATCTTGGTTTTCCATGTTCTCTACCACACCTCAGATAGTGTCTCGTTGTAAAAGCCCCTTATCGGAAAATAACGACTGGTACAACGGGCCTGTATCTCAGATTCAAGGCTTGGGGAAGCCACAACGCGGGGAGCATCTGGCCAGGGTTACTTTTGACGTTTCGGTTCTATCCAACGCTACTTTTTGAATTCATGGCCACGCTGGAGGCTTTTGGAGGTCCCGGGGAACGAGGGTGTTCGCCTTGGGGGTCTACGAGATCTGGGGGCTTTCTTGGACTGGAACTTGGACATTGCTCACTTGATGGATGTCTCGTGAGCTTCAAGGGCAGATCAAGAGATTGGACAGTATATCAGCCGTTTTTCATGCAAGTATTTTAAATAGAGTAAATTGTCTACCTCAAGGTCTGGATCCGAGTGCCGCAGTCCCAAAACCCATTCCCTCACCGTCTCTGCAAAATTCTACCAACCAGCCCCGGAAGGTTTTCTCCGGTAGGCAGCCATTTTGCACAGCAGCAAGCTGCGTTGAATCTGCGGCAGGAAAAAAAAGTCAGGTGACCGTGATCGCGTCTCCGTGGAGACGCGTGTTGTTCGCATCGCTTGCCACAGTCCGGACTACGCATGGCGGCATCTGGAGAAGCACATCTACAAGACATCACGAGCAGGGACGAGAAGGTTTACAGAGCGAAATTTCATTCTGTACTGTGGATGTTACAAAAAGCTATCCTGCCCTGGGGGGCAGTGGCCCTAGACCGGCCTCGAGTCAGATTCCTTTCCATGCTGCTGCTCCATCATCTGCAGTCAATGAACCACGTTTCCACTCTCATCAGCTGAGCCGATTGTTGAGTGAAGGCTTCTTTTCGTCCTCCGTTGAATGAGTCATCTCCTCAGTTGTCGTGAAATGATCGTGCAAAAAGTGGGTGGCGTGTGAATAGTGTTCCTGCAGAGAGACCCTCTACGTGCGTCCGGGCCACGTGGATCGCACTCGAACTCGAACGAGTTCTTCAGAGGTAAATGGTAATGAAACCGAGCTTCTGAGGGACCACAAACCCAAGGAACCAGAACTCCCAGTCATCAAGGGCGTCGGCGTCGGCCTTGGTGGCGCCACCCTGCTGGACGGTGTCGTGAACCTTCTGAACTGTGTTCTTGCACTTGCCGAGCATGAATCCCAGGAAGATGTGAGCCACAAGGGGAAAGTAGAGGACAATCATATGCCCAATGGCGCATCCCATGAGGGCACCACCGACGAGAACGTCAGAGATCATGAGTCCGATGGCGAAGCAAACGGCGGCGCTGTAGTCAGAGTTAGGATAGCCACTCGAGGCGAAAAGAAGCACGATTTTTACTTACAGAATAGTGCCAGGGTTGAAGAACTCAACCTCTGGCTTGCCATGCTGGTGATAGACAACAAGAAGGTCGATGATGCGCATCATGATGGTCAGCTCGCGAAGAGCAGCAAGGGTCTTCTGAATGAAGACTCGCTCCTGAGCCCGCCCGAAGCGGCGAGCAAAGTACCAAGAGTCTGAAGAGAGCACAGTTAGCAACGTGCCGTGAAGCGGGCGGAAGGGAGGACAAGATGGCTGACAGGGAGAAATACGGGGCGTATTGGCAAAGACCATGGCATGGTTGTATGCCTCGCGGGCGATGACCAGAGAAACCATGAAATGCTTGGCGAACTGTCGTCGAAAGTTGAAATCGTCCTTGAGGTGAGGACCAAGCGTGACAGCCTCGTAGTCGGTGCCTTCGACAGGCATTCCCTGGAAGAAGGGAAGCCCATCATCACGGGCGTCGACCAGATCCTCATGGTGAGGATGGGTGAAAACCACAAGGGCGTTGCCGCCGTCGTGCTCGACTAGATGGTCCATTGCGATGGGATGTTTCTTGAATCTTGAGAGGAAGAGAAACAAACAGTGGAGCGACGTGGGAAAATCAAAGAGTGTGCGAGTGGTAGCAGATGCTGAAAGGGCTTTGTGATGGTGCAAGGGAACGCTGCGCTTCGCGGCAAACTCTTCGAAGAAGAAAAGAATGCTTTGAAGAGAGATAAGGATGCTTGAAATGTCTTGACGACTTGTTTTCAAAGGAGAGTGCGGTGCGAAAGGGAAGTGAAGGTGTTCGGGGAAGAGGAATGCTCCTGGGGAAGAAGAAGAGAAGCGGGGAGAGTTTGTTTTTCTGAGCTGGCTCAGATTATATGTCTGCGTGTGCACGCTTGACACTGCAGCTGGCACTGGCAGGATGGGGACTTATCCGCCAATCTTGAGCGTGTCCCTATTCGGAAGAGTTCCAGGGACTTCGGCCACTACGGACTGTTAGGTCCCAGGGGTTTGATATTGGAAATTCAGTGGCCTCGTGCAGCTGCACTCACAGTATCCCAACAGTCAGGACCTTATCTAGCCTCTAAATGAAGACCTGGTGATGCATCATTTCCCCTAACATGCCTGTGCACACCTGACTTGTCCGGCACATTACACTCTCCCAAGTCCTCGAGTCCTCGAGTCCAATACATCTCGTCAGAAGTCAGTTCCTTGTTCTATTTAACTCTTTGCATGTCTGAGAGTGTCTTCCAACACTCTGCGTTACAAGGTAATCTTGCTGCATCCAAACGCCTCGCTCTCGAGCTGGAGCCGCGCCCGTCAGTTCCCTTCAGATCTCTTCTTACACTACCAAGCAGTTCCTACGGCCCGACACCATAAGAAGATTTCAGTTCCCTCAATCCAGGCCGTGGCATCCTTCGAAAGTCTCCAATTTCTTGCTCAAGCTATCCGACGTTGCGCTGGGAAGAGTTCTGGGTGGAACGGGGGTCAAAGACCTTTGGTACACCATACACCGTGCCAGCCGGGATACTACCTGGGCTCAATCAACCAGGGCTCCCGCCGAACACCCATCAGGGCCAATATGGCAGCTATAGCCTCCTCCGAGTACAAGGGTATGTGGGCATTTTTCTGTAACCTGACTCGAAACGTGCGCCCAAAGGCCCCTCGTACCAATCGACGCTTTCCATTGCCGACGTGGACAAAGGGCAGTCAAGCTAATACGGAGTATCTCAGGGGCACGGAGTATCTCAGGAGCAGGCCAAGGGCGCCTCCAGGAGTCAGCTTTGATCTTCCTGATCTTCTTGCTCGGTATCTACAAGTACATTTAAGTTTTTGGGGAAGATGGGCGCGTCTTACACAGCAAGGTATTTCCGCAACGACCCCAACCTCGACGCGCGCATCTATCCAGTCAGCGAGAACGAGCGTTGGCGTGTATTATTCGAGAGCGTAATTAACCAGAGGCTTCTATCAGGAATTTACAAATATTATGGTGCCAACTGGTTCTCGGTTGAACAGTTCCGGTATCAGGGGTTGCCCGTGGACGAGATCGATTTTGCCGCCGAGGATGGAGTGGTCAAGGGGCTCAAGGTCCCAGGTCCAGGGCAGGAGCTTCCAAAGATTATAAAGGGAATGAGAATATGGATTTGAATCTATTCAATGGATAATAGGGGCATAATGTAGTGTAGACCTGAACATGATGTAGCTTTTTTCGAAGTACGCACCATGGGCTAACAGGCACCATGCACCACCACGACAATTTCTATAGACAACTTTTGTGCGTGCCAAAGGACCTACTGAAAATTACATCATTCAACAGGTACAAAGGAGCTAGAATCCGGCTGTTTGCCCATCAAGGTCCTTTGTCATTGTCGAGTCCCCTGAATCAAGAGCTTGCAGTGCACCGGTAGCAAACGACAGTGCATATCCAGCCAGTGCTGCACGCACCGATTCATCCATACGGTGACTGGATATTTGCGGCACTGTGACTGATCTAGTGCCTGGCTGTGCAAACTTGCAGTTGTTCTTCGCCGAATTTCAACATCAGCTCGTCAGCCCCTCTTCGACCAAACACCAACGGCACATGATATCTGAGCATAATATCCGAGCATTCTCTACGATTTCAGACTACACGCACCACCAGGTATGATATCTTTCAAGTACAGAATACACCATGCTTATCTTACTCTTCAGTTTCTTCGGTTGCGCAAGCATCCCCAAGTCCCCATTGGTTTACCAGCTTCTCCTATCGACTTTAAGCAACACCACGAAGGGTACAGTCACACTTCACACCATACTACATATACACTCAGATAGCTGACAAATCTCTACTCCAGAAAATGTGCTGGTTCGACGTTGCCCCTTCCAGAATGGTCTGCGGCCACCGCGGCCCAGACGAACTTCTTCGCATGCGCTGGTGCTGTGACACCAAGCCCTGCGGGGACTATCACCTCAACTACTTTGGGCTGACGCGCAAGCGAGACCCTTGCGTTGATTGCATTCTCGACCGGAGCTGGGTTCTGGTAAATGGTCGCTGGCGCAAGTTTTCCATTCTGATGTGAAGGGGAGAATAAGGCCGAGGGGAGTTGACCGACGCCTCATCTTTGCAAGCAAGAGAAGACATCTGATCGAAATGGACATGCCATGGATTGGAATTGGGTTCGAGGCATGATTTCAAATCAGTTCTTTTTATGACGCCCCATGGCACTGCTGGCACTATTATGCTGTAGCTGTAACATCTCCTGTCACACTCCACCATGCGCCCCATCGTGATGCACAGCCAATCTGGTGATGTAGATACTATTTCCTGTCCAAGCCAGCACACTACCTTTGATTTTCTAATTTTCTTGAAAGGAAGGAGAAGGCTTTTTTTGTCTCTTGGTAGGAATTGCTCATTAGTATGCTGTCTTTAAGCTTCTTCTTCATTCTCCATCCGCTGCGCCTACATTCCGCAGTAAGAGTATGTGCAAAGACACAACACCAAGAATTAGACAGCAATTACATCCCCAAACTCTGCTCACTCCAACCTCCACTCTATCAATCTCAAATAAAAGGAGTCGAGTTTTGTTCCCTGTAAGTCTATAATACCACCCTGCCAGCCAATCAGCGCTGTGGACACGTCGGTGGGTCGTGGGATCATCGAGGTACAAGTCACCCACGCCAATGTCCATCCATCAACCCCCGGACCGAACGAAACCCCCCCAACGCAAATTCCCAATGTCCCCTCGACCATGACGCCGTCCCTGGGCTCGACCGTCCTCCGCCTCCTAGCCATCTCGTCAGCCTGGACGCCTCCGACCCACGCCCAAGCCCAGAGCCAAGAGCCCAATCGCGCCGACTCGTCGACGTCGACCACCGTCTCGTCCTGCGACGCCCGAACCATCAACTACATCACCCATACCCTCCCGCAGTCCTGTCTGACGAGCTCCTGGTCGAGCGCAACACCCTCGGCAGCCAATGCGACCGCCGATACCCCGTCCAACGTGACCAGCAGCGATGCGCCGCAGTCCTCCAGCGCAGACGCCGAGTCCCAGTCATCCACCCCCGCCGCTACCGCCGAGGGCGAACAAGATGCCGCAGGCGAGGAGCCAGCAAAGCCCTTCATGTCCTTTGAGGACTGGAAGGAGATGATGCTTCGGCAGACGGGGCAGGACCCCCAGGACCTGCGATCCCGAAACGCCCAGCCTCGCCGTGCAGACGACAGGATACCCCCAGACATGGGCCACGCCGGCCTCGGCGAGGAGGACGAGATATCTCTCAACTTTGACAGCTACCTCGATAACGCCTGGGAGCAAAAAGATCGCCCCTCTGGCGGCGACGTCGAGACTACTGGGAGGGACGGCGCAGGCCAGGCCGTCGTATATGACATCCACAAGAGCAAAGACGCCGGCAAGACGTGCAAGGAGCGCTTCTCCTACTCGTCCTTTGACGCCGGCGCCACCGTCCTCAAGTCGAGCCCCGGCGCAAAGAACGCCAAGGCCATCCTCGTCGAGAACAAGGACTCGTACATGCTCCTCGAGTGCTCGGCCCCTCGCAAGTTCGTCATCATCGAGCTCAGCGACGACGTCCTCATCGACACCGTTGTCATTGCAAACTTTGAGTTCTTCTCCAGCATGGTCCGCCTATTCCGTGTCAGTGTTAGTGATCGCTATCCCGTTAAGCCCGACAAGTGGAAGGAGCTCGGTTCCTTTGAGGCGAGGAACTCGCGAGATATCCAGCCCTTCTTGGTGGAGAATCCGCAAATCTGGGCCAAGTATGTCCGGATCGAGTTCCTGACTCAGTATGGCAACGAGTACTATTGCCCGGTGTCATTGATCCGTATCCACGGCTCTCGAATGCTCGACTCGTGGAAGGACACTGAATCAGGACGTGATGATGATTCCCATGAGGAGCACGAAGAGCCACCGCAGGGGCTGCCCAGTCCAGAGGATGAATCTGCAAAGCCCCAGCAAACTGAGAAGCCTCAGGAATCCGTCGTGCCAACATCGACAGAAAAGATGCCGTATTGTGAAGTCCATGACCCCACGAAGCTGTTCTTGGCCCCAATGGTCTGCCCTGCCTCGTTCAACGCAACGACAGGCAGAGTCCCCAGCCAGCCTGATACCAGTTCTATCGAGGGAATTAGCGCAAGCTCTCAGAACGTATCAACAGAGGATAGGGAAAGGAGTGGTACCTCGACACCTCACGCCCCTAGGGCCGGATACCCAGCGACGGAAGATGCCACATCCTCGTCATCTTCATCCACCGCCTCTCCAAGCGCAACACCAGCAATCTCACCAACCAGTCCTTCTTCCATCTCTTCGTCGAGCGCCAGCACCAGCTCAAACTCGACAGCCCCAGCGACGAGCTCCAAGACAGCCTCCACCTCGTCCACCTCCACCTCTAGTTCGGCCTCCACATCCATCGCAAAACCCTCACCAGCAAACACGGCCAACCCCAAAAACCGCACAACCGCCACGACATCGAATCCTCCCGCATCCCCCACTGTTCAGGAAGGCTTTTTCAAAGCCATCTCCAAGCGTCTCCACCAAGTCGAATCCAACCTCACTCTCTCCCTCAAGTACGTCGAGGATCAGGCCCGCCACATGTCCGACACCCTCCACCGCACGGAGCAAAAGCAAATCTCCAAAGCGACCTTATTCCTCGACAACCTCAACCAGACCGTCCTCGCCGAGCTGCGCTCCGTCCGCGAGCAGTACGACCAGATCTGGCAGTCCACCGTCATCGCACTGGAAAGCCAGCGCGAGCAGTCCAACCGCGAGATTGTCGCTCTCAGCACCCGTCTGAATCTTCTCGCCGACGAGGTTGTCTTCCAGAAGCGCATGGCCATAGTGCAAGCCGTGCTTCTTCTGTCCTGTCTGTTGCTCGTCATCTTCTCTCGGGGTGTGTCCCTCCCTTACCTTGCGCCCTTCATGGACCAGGCCAGCTTGGCCTCGTATGACGCCTCGGCTTCGTCGCCAGGTCGTGTTCGCGCTCTGTATGGGAATTCATACGATACCGATGGGGATGATCCGTCTCTGTTGACGCCTCGGTCGAGAAGAGACTACGTTCCCCTTTCGTCGGCGGCTGGGGACGTGTCTTCTGCTGATCTTCGTCGTCGCACCTCGTTCGTCGACGACTCTCGTCTTGAATGTGAGCAGCTCTCGCCGCCTCCAACACCTGGGCCTGTTGACGGTTATACATCTTCGACAGATGCCCCTCTCTCGTCTCATGAAACCCAGCCTGCTGTCCTCCGCCGCTCCCCTGCCATGCATCCAAACAACTCACGTAAACCCTTACCCGCTTTACCTGAGAATCCCTCATCCCCATAAATCGCGGCTGGCCGCATAGATAGTAATGGCGTATTTTCTTCGGCTACTAGATGGTTAGAGGTACTTTGTCATAACGTGACATGCTTCGCATTGACGTGACAGGGACGCCAGCTGCCAAGCACCGACACGCGCACACATGCATCACTGCCAAACTTTTTGATCAATATCATTGATTTCATGTAGCTACGAAGAGCTATTTGTTCCTGTGACTATTCGAGACGACCAACCGAGATAATGCAGACCAGGCCATAGCCTTCAAACCCCAGGAAAAGCCTCCGAAATCGAATTCTGCGCGTCAAGCCAATGGGCGTAGTGCCAATGTGCCTCAACGACCACTCAAGGAACAAAATGACTTTTGAAAAAAATCAAAAATCAAAATGACTTCTGAAGAGGAAGAGTGATGTGATCCAAGCCTCAACGGCGCATGTTGAGGTTGCGGACATAGTAAGGTCCAATGGTAGTCTCATGCATCTCCTCCAAGACGGCGAGACGGGTGCCGCGGTCGTATTGGGAGCGGCGGCGACGCTGTTCGTCGCGGTAGTGCTGGCCAGCGTTGGGGGTGAAGAGCCCTGCGGCAAACGAAGTCAGCATACGAAACAAGACTAGGTTTGAAAAGTACTTACCGACATGCTCAGCGTTCTCGCAAGATCTCTTCATCTTCGAGTGGTTGTCGGGACCGGGGAACGGTTCCTCGCGGCCAATCAACTGCTGGTCCTCGCAATGGTCGGTGTAGAACAGCTGGGCACGTTAGATTAGAAACCGAGAAGGGTCGTGGAAACAACTCACCTTCGGGCGGTAGTGCTCCGCCTCCAACATCACCGAAGAGTTGCGGAACTTCTGCACAAGGCAGTCCTTCCCCTGAATTGCTAAGTCGTGTCAGTTGCTGCCGCCTGGTCAAGAAGAGGGTAAACTTACTCGCATAGGAAACCTCGGCAACTTTGTCGGAACGAAACAAGTTCCTATCGTGTGATTAGATGTGGTAGAACCAGACTCCCTATTCGGTTACTTACCAGCGCTTATTCGCACGGTGCTCAACGAACTTTGTTACCAAGTCAGTTGTGCCTGCACGTAAGCTCCATCATTGATGTTTGACATACAGGAATGATGTACTCGGCCTAAGGGCGATCAGCAGGAAACTTTGAGAATAGTGGAGTGTGTTGGGACATACCTTAGCAAAGTTGATAAACGCGTAACCAACGCTGAAAAGAATCAGCACTGATCATGTCCACAAAACAGAAGTAACTTACTTGCAATCGTTGGCGAAGTCAATACGCAAGTACATAAAATCGTACTTGCCGAAGCTCGACTCGTCAACAAAACGCTTGAGCATGGGCTGGTCAACCTTGTTGGGAATGTTACGAAGCATGATCTGTTCGCAAATTAGCATCAGAGGGAGTCTGCGAGATAGCGTGAGGAAACTTACAGTCGTGCGACAGTCACGGCCAGAGATGACTTCCTGCAGGTCAACGTGATTGTTCGCATTGTTCCCGTTGCGGTTACCGCGGTGGGAACGAGGCTGTCGACGGGGGTCCCATCGTGTAAGCATTCCCCCGTTGTAGCCGTACCCATAGGTGTTGCCATTTCCGTTGCGGTAACGGGAAGGCGAGTGGATGTTTCCACCGTTGCGAGAGGTCATAGCGGGCGAGGGAGGACCCTGGTAAACAGGACCGACAATGTGCATCTGCCCCATGCCCTGCATCCCATACTGCATGTTGGCCGGGGCAGATGGAATGAGGTAAGGCGTCTGAGCGGAGCGGTTTCCACCTCCAGCTCCCTGCTGGCGGTTGGCAACCTGGACGAGAGCAAGACCATGCATGGCAGACGCTGGGTTGTCTACGCCATTGACAGTTGCCTTGACAATGCTAGGCCCGATAGGCGCTGTGACCTCTAGGTGAAGCCCCTGACAAGCAACGTTAGCTATCGGCTGGATGGTTTTGAACCCTTGGGACGAAAGGAATACTTACGTGTGGAGTGAGACCGTTGAAAAGTCTGACGGCGTTGATGGCGTCGGCGACCTTGCAAAACTGGCCGATGGCTCGGAAAGATCCATCGCCATACCCGAGCTGCTTGACGAGTCCAAACAGCTGGCCATGCGCATTCAAGACGGCCTTGGCTACCTCCACGACCTGGGTAGGGTCGGCGACAGAGCCGAAGGGAGGAGAAGCAAAAATCGCAACCTGTCCCAGGTGAGTGAGTCTCTGGTCGCCAGCATACTCATAGCCATGCTAAGGAAGTCTGTTAGTTTGTGGCCGAATGAAATACTCTTCGGTGAGGAGACTTACATCAGTCATGTTGCCGTGAAGGAAACCATTGATCCATCCATTTCTCTGGCGGAGGACGGTAGAGGCCCAGCCAGCGTCACGGAGGTCCTCGAAACTGATATAAACACTGCCATCAGCAGTGGAGAGAGTACGGCCACCATGGAGCTGGACTCCATTTTCCTTGGCCTTTTCCTGACGATATGTTAGATTCTTCGCTCACTCGGTTAGCAACAGATGGTACTTACGGTGAGGAAGTTTCCGACTTCAGCCACGGTGACGGTGACACCACCACCGGAGACCTCAATCAGGCGAGAGACGCCGAGGTCAGTACTGAGGAAAGAAGCAACATCGTCGTCCTGCCTGGGAAGGAAGAAGCCTGGGGCTCCAGCAGTGGTGGCAGTGGGCTGAAAAGCCGAGGCCATGGGCGAAAGACCGGTGTGGGTGGATTGGCCGGGGAGCGTCGAAGAGCCTGCGAAGGGATCTTCTTCGACGTGAGGATAGAAAGGCGCTCGGACAGCAGCGGCACCGGAAGAAGCCCCAACGAAGCCGTTGGGGAGGTCGACGGCACGACCCTTGCCCTTGGCAGCCTTGGAAGCTCCCTCGTCGGTGGAGTACATGGCGATGCGAGTGTCCTGGGACGAAGTTGGGGATACCTGGAAGGAATCAACGGGACCATTGCTCGATGGAGGCGAGATTGCCTTTCCGAAGGCGGGATCACGGCGATGAGCCATGTTGCCTTGGTTCGCGGTGGTACGAGATGTGAACAAAATGACCAAGTGCTAGATCAAAGAGCAGGTGTTGCTGTATGCGATGCTCCCGAAAGGAAGCTGAAAGAGGAAGAGATATACGATCAAGATCAAAGAAACAAAGATCCCGGGCTCACTCCCAAGCGGGTATGGTGAGCC
>SSHR01001738.1:0-17429 GCA_006518225.1 Fusarium neocosmosporiellum
GGGCAAGAAAGTCGGCTTTCCCGTAGTCAGAGGCGCCGTCAGCAATCTCACGATAGAGAATCTGCTGATGCCAGTATTTGTATAAGCTAAAAACACCAACATCGAGAGGTTGAAGACAATGCGTGAGATGTGGAGGGAAAGGAAAGAGAATAATGTTATGTTGGCTCGCAAAATAGAATATCTCATTCGTAAAATGCGATTCACATCCATCCATGACGATAAGTCTCTTCTGAGAGGGATCAGAAGGTCGAGAAAGGCGCTCAAAATGGACGATCCATTCATAAGCCACAATATCATTGATATAACCCGTTGGTGTTGTGACAATAGTTGCTTCTGGGTCGAGATCATTGGTAACCCATTTGACCGGAATGTTGATACCAGGAAGGATTATAAATGAAGCTATTGTCTTCCCGGTGGGCGTGACAGACTCAACGACTGTCACAAGAATAGTCTCGTGAGCGTCAGTCAAGATGATCTCCATTACTTCGTGATAGGTCCATAGGAAGGTTCCTTTTTGGAGGTATCCGATCATGAACCCAGTCTCATCGAAGTTCCAGGTATTTTCAGGCAATATACCTTCCTCGTCGACTGTCTTCCCGTAGCCATCATAGAAACCCTCTATGCGGCAACGATCATGCATAGCCTTGCGCTTTGCATCACGTGTGGATGACCTCGTGGCCTTGAACACATGCTTATAACGCCTCATAAACCGCTTGGCCCAGGATCGTGAGGCTGAAGCTTCACGACCTTGTGCCTTTAGGATGGTATTTGCGTGGTGTTGAAGGGCTCGAAGTTGCACGTGATGTCCCTGTGTGATTCGGCGATATGCCCAGCAAAGTATTGCATTCTCCTCTGCCGCGCTGAGGAGAGTACGGTTGCCGCCATTTTGAGTGCGCGGGCTCCTCCCCTTCAGGCGGCCTCGCAGCCTTGAATACGGCACCTTCAACTCGTCAGAAGCCCGTTGGATGGTGTTATAAAACCCCTCCAAGTAGAGCTCGGCAGCTGCGATGGTCCGCTCTTCGAGGTTTTCCTGAGTAATGCGGGAAAATCGTGGCTTATTGGTCTCTGGATTGATCCATTTTTGGACCGCTGATTCTTCAATCAATTCTCCTTCAATCGGCGTAGCCATATTATGGATTGTATGAAAATTGCAAATGTTGTAGGCGATTGAAATACGAGGATGAGGCGTGATGATATCGCTGAAATGGCGATAACCTCATTCAAAGCGGGGTTGATGATGATATTAAGAGGGGCAAGTATGAGAGTAAGGGTGATTATTTACTAAAACGGGGGTACCTCGATTTTGGTGATGATTACACGTTAAATTATGTACCTGCGTTATTTTTGCAAATCAACGGACCTTTTGCAACTCAACGTACCCCCCAACCGAGCTGCACGAGGTTGGGGGGTGGGGCGATTTTGAGCCCCCCCGAGTAGACGATTTGGCCGTCCGGGCCCACGGATCTCGACCAGGCATTGAGCGGAACAAGCTCAGCCGAGCGGCAAATTGGTCGATGGTCGTCATTCAAGCTCATCATGGTCAAAAACCATAGAGCAAGGTTGACTGTAGGGACCTTGTCCCCAGACGCGCCCCATGGAATAGCCTGCCACTCAACATGGAAGGTTCTAGGCGTGTCCGCCATGGAGACGCGGGCAACGACACCTCGCTGCTGGTGAGAACAAAGCCATACCGAGTGCGCGCAGCCCTACAGTATGTGACGAGCCGGCCGATTGGGTACTTGCCGGAGTCTGAAATCCCCAGTAGGTCGCTGGAGTTCCACTGCTTAGCAAATTGGACACAACTAACGAGAAGTGCATCTTCATTGCCAGAAAGCAACGTGAATGCTGGACAGAGACCTTGAAAGGACAATGATGAGCGAAACTCGGAGGTGGACAGATGACGCCCCAGCCGGATGCCAATGTGGCGAGCTCCAGCTCCTATGGGGCACTGAAGAGTGGGGAAAATATAACGCTGTCCGACCGTCTTGAGATCAGCGAGGGATCTGATGCTAGACAGCTCCGTTGGGGTGTGGTTCGTGACCTGGACTTGTTCGTTTAGGATGTCTCCATACGCTTCCATAAGCGTTTCGAGGTTGAATTCAGTCCAGTTGGACACTTCGAAACTGCTGACAGGGGCTGCAGTCTTGTCCGTTGGCATGTTCCTTGGTGGATTTGACTCGTCTCGTATCGGTGGGTTGGCCTTGGTGAGGGTGGCCTGTAGGGTCTGGAAAGGGGCAGCTCAGGGAAACATCATGGAAGGGATGACTGCAAAAATGCTGAATGCCATGGCGCTCCAGGAGGCGAGGTTATGGTCAAGACAGGCAAGAGTTTTGGGGACTGCGCGAGAAGAAATGAAGAGGATGCGATCGATGCCAATTTGGTGGGAAGTTTGGGGATGGAGAGGACGAAGTGAGCGTCTGGGATGGAGCTGAAGCTAGGTATTTAATACTCAGACCACCTCCATAGTCTGATCCATCATTAGCCGGAGGGGAAGCACAATGCCTGAGACATTACTCTGTGCCGTAAAGAAAGCAACCAATGTTGTATGGCCTGCACACAAAGTACTCAACACTCAAAGTCATGTGGGGAGGTGAATCTTGCCAACATCCCCCACGTAGGCAAGGCCCAGCATGGAAGGCTCCCCGAGCCATAGTCATGTGTTTGGCCTACTTGCTTGGCCTTCGTGTTTGGCCTGCGCAAAGCTGAAATGGTTTACGGTGTTTTACGTTATTGGGTTTTGATGCCGTCATGTAGGTATTGATAACTGTGTCTTTTGCTGTTGTGGCGGATGACCTCTCTTAGATTTGTCATTGATGATAACAACAAAGCTGAAAGAGTCCAAACCGACGGGCCGATCTGATTCGCCTGCGTGTCTGCGAGTCGCCGAGGACCGACATGTAACCAAGCATTTGACGCTGAAGGGAAAGACAAAGACCTGAGAGCCATCCAGACGTGCCCTTTTGATGATGTCTGCAAAAGAGACCATCAGCCGCAATAATAAAGAAGATAATTATTAACAGACGCACTCTTTGGATCCTCTCTGCTTTGCTCCGGGTAGTGAACGGAATCGCTTCACGGCTCCCTACCGCACCACCTTGCAGCGACAAGGGCATACAAAGCATCCACAACGGCTTCCTTTGGAGACGTGGCCAAATGCACAAGAACAAAAGAAAAAAAGTAGAAGAAAAGAATACAAAGCATCCGCAAACGCGCCCTGCAACCGACGCTTGCATGCTTTGTCGGCAATTTTTGGTAGTCCTTTCAGTTGCAACGTTGCAAAGATCAGCCTAAAGTCAAAGCTACCCTCTAGTTCATTCTCCCAGCTATCTTTGGTTGACGCTCAACCTTTGTTGCTTTGTTCCCACAAACACCGTGCCCAGCCTCAGTTGCCAACCTTGGCGGATGGATGCGAAGTCACGTCTAGTAGATACCCTGGCAAACGGACCAACTTTTTCCCATCCTTTGTTTGCCCGCGGTTCTCTTGCTGCTGCTTATGAAGAGTTGAATAGTTCGTCGTCTGTCCTCAAACAACCGCCCTGCCTCGTCAACTTCCTGTACCGACTAAACTACATGATCACACTTGGCCACCATACAAGACGAAACTTGCTTGTATCGATCGCCTCCTTTCCATCCTGACCCTTCGTCATGCCTACCCTCAAGCCCCTCCCTGATTGCGAGGGCCCGAAGCTCGAGTGCTTCACCGATGACCTCCTCGGCCATGACTTCAAGTTTCTAATGGTTGCCGACACAGGGAGCCACTCTTCGATCATCAAAGCTGAGATTGACGGCAAGCTCTATGCCGTCAAGATTGTTAGTTTGTGCCATCTCCATGCTTCGCCAGATACCGGCTGGCTCTCTGCCCCAGTTCAACACCCCGGGAGCCACCGTGCCCTGTGCGCACCTGTGTCCCATCCAAGAAAATCCATGGGATGACGGAATGGACTATACTAACCAGGAGAGATACGGCTGGTCTGACTCTCTAAACGAAACCTTGGTTCTTCACGCCACGTCCTTCAACAACGAGTGTCGCGCATTTGGTAGGTTGAAGGAAATGGGCCGCGAGGATCTTGCCGTTCGTGTCCATGGTTACATGCTGGTATATCTGAATGAGCAGGTGGAAGAGCAGTTCAAGATTGCAATTGCCAACTCTCATTCGCCCGGCACCAAGTCTGGAGCCGAGCTGCTTGATCACCCGAACCCCGACGAGCCACTCATGGCCATCGTCAAGGACTGGGTCCCGAAGGAGCTACCGGCTGAGGGTGAAAGTTCTCGAAAGGAGGGGAAGTGGGAGCGGCCTACCGAGTTTCCTAAAATGCTACGCAACCTCAAGGAGCTACACAAGTGTGGCATCGTTGTTCGCGACCTCAAGTACCAGCAGTACATCAACGGTACACTCGTCGACTTCAGCCACGCCTGGACGATCCCACACGTCTTTGGCCCCGGAGAAGGGATCCAGCCCCGTTGGGCATTCGCGAGCATGGCGGCGTGGGACTTGTACTGTTTCCAGCACGAGGTGATTGGAGAGTGGAACTGGTGGGCCAACTTCCCTGACAGTGGACAAAAACCTTGCCGACTCGTCGCTTACAGGGGCATCAACGGGCGGAGCATCGAAGGCATCGGCCAGAAGCCCAACGAGCCCTCGGCGTACGATCGCCTTCGGCCGCGTCCAGGCATGCAGGGGCCTTTCCTCCCTCTGTTGAACTACGAAGGTCCCCTCATCTACATGACCCAGGATCCGCCATACGACCCAGCTCTTTTCGACTGGAGGCGTGCCGGGAAACAAGCCAACGAAAACGGCAAAGGGGCAGCTACGAGAAAGAGAAAGGCGGCGGCTCAGCAACCTCGACCAGCAAAGAAGACCAAGCAAGCACGCGAGCCGAAGAAGGGGAAGAAGCTCAAGCCGACGTCAAAGGCTTAGAGGCCAAGCCGAGAGTTCGGGTCGAAAGGAACGGTTCGGGGCGACTGTCTCTACTTGCAGGTCGAGCTCTTAGCTCTTTCACATCTTTTTACAATTGCACTTTTGCAGTTACCGGCGCTTTCATTCCTTTTAAACATGCCCTTGTTAGATAGATGAATGAAATGCATTACTATTTAGACTAACACTCATTACCATAGAAAGACTAGTAACCGAGATGGGAACGTTGGAAGATGTCCAAGATAGTCAACTTACAGTAGCATTTGTCCTATAACAATAGCGTTTCATACCTAGCCAATAAACGACTCGCGAATCAATTATAGTCCTCAAGTTATTGCCTTCCCTCTCTTCCTTCAGTGACGCCACAAGACCGCACCCACACATCTTATTCTCATGTTGACTCCAACAATGCCTCGATCCCTATTCGGCGTCCTACTCAAGTCGTCAGGAATACTTGTTGCGAACCCAGAAAGCTATCTAGATACTTACCTGCGGTACGCGGGTCAAACCTTTCGTAGTAGCTCCCGAGATATAGCATCTGCCGCAAAAGATCAGGGTTGCCATTAAACACCTTTGCCCAGGCTGACTTGTCGCGACTAAACATGTTTACAAACGTTTCCAAGTGTTGATGCTTGTAGATTCATTAGCGATACACGAAACTCTCTTCAGGTCAACTTTACTTACTACCCATATAAACATTCGCGTATGGTTCTGAACTCGGCGTATGCAACCTGTCATTATAGATATTTGATCGTGTAGTTGTTGAATAGCCTCGGTTGTGGAAGCTTCCAGAACAGCATGAGCATAAACCACAACCGCCGTGGTCAGAATCTTGCCGACTGAAAAGTTGTGTAGATCAAAGCCGGCCTGATCCCATAGAGTCTCAACAATTACCGCAATCGAGTTGGCATGGCGGTGGCATTCTGCAGCTGACTCTCTCTGTGCTTGACTTTGGATCAAAGTCGGCTTGAGGGCTTTGAAGTGGACCAGTTGACCAATGTGGTGGTATAGCAGGTGCATGTATGCAAACTGCCGAAGGGTGTCGTGCCGCAAATGGTTAGAGATATTGGAGGGAGTCCAAAGAAGACTGGCACTTCTAGTTGACGAATGGCGGATGAATCTGGATAGAACTTCAGTCACATCGTCCTGGCCACCATGAAACAGCTCGTAAAGCTCAGCGAGTATCTCTGACAGGAACATGATTTCCTGAGATACACTAACGCCTTTAGCCTGCAAATGACTTCCTAGAGTCTGACTTGCTCTGCCTCGCTTCAAAGCTAGGAACTCATCGTCGTGCAACATGCGAGGAATCTTATCTCGGCGAGAGAAGTGTGGTGTCAGCCTGAGTGGGAAGGATATTAATCTGTCCATCAGTGCCATGGTACAAATGAGCCGTCTGTGTGTTTCCACAGACACAGATGGCTCACCCTCACTGATGTCGAGTAGTCTCAGCGCTCTAAGCATGTTCGCCGCGAAGCCTTGGGCAAGTCAGCTAGTTGACAAATCAAAGGTGAGTGTTGACGGACCAAGATACACGTATGCCTGTCTTGAGCCGCCAAATGCCAGCTTGTAGGTGCTCAGCAAGAGGTAAGCTTGGATTGTCGGAACGGACGGCCAATCAAAGTCGTCGAGGAGAAGGCTTCGGGCGTGCTTGAAAAGAAGCTCCCCTCTATGACATGGAGGTAGATCCTCGGTGAATGGCGCCATTGAGAATCTTGGACATATGTAAGCGAGTTTGGTGTATGTTTCAGTATAAAACCTACCGAATGCTCAGAGCCATGATGGAGTAGAGGATAACCTTGGGGATCTGGCTGGTGGAAAAGTCGGCAAGGAATAGCTCCTCGTCAAACATGAAGTGAATATCGCTGAAGTTGCTGAAATACAGGAGTATCAGGGAGTGGGTAAACTCTCCTTCTCTGAGAAGATCCTCCGGACGTCCTTTTCCAACGTCTAGCCCCAGAGTCCCACGTTCCATCCGATAGTCTTGGTTAACTTGTCTCATCGGAGGAGGCTCGAAGCCGCTTTGCTCTGACGACGCCCATGGGGAACTGGGTATTACATCTGAGCGAGATGTAGACTGGGATTTGGGCGTGTAGGAGCAGTGAAGCTGTCTCGTCACACATCTTTCACAGCCGGTTCCACTATCCTGGAGTTTGCAACGGACCTTGCTAGACCTTGACTCACTGGTCAACTATGATCGCCACTTGGCTCAGCTTGGGCATATCCTTAGCTTACCGACACGCATAACACGCTCTTCGCGGCATCTTGGACAAGTGGTGAAGGATCGCAAATATCTGCCCTCGTTGAGAAGACCGGCTGTGAGGAAGAGATAAGTACTCATGGCGACATGCGGTTTGCGGAGCACGCCATCCTACGTGCCTCATGTACGACGGGGCCTAGGTAGCTAGCGCTTGAGAACAGCTGGTGAATGCCAAGCTGTGATAAGATATTATCAAAATTCCATTGTTGAATTGAGGAGTCAAATGATACATATGCAATCATTCTGATCTACTACCGCATCACAAGACTCATGTGTCTAAGTACCTAGTAACTATTTCTAAAGGCCAGTCCAGGTAAAGGTGTCTGGTACTGAGAATAACACTCTAGTATGTGCTTGATCGCTTGATAAGCCGATGTGGACCGTATACACCCCCTTCTCCGCGTGCCATCTCCTTGCCGCCGAATCGTAGATGCTCACACCATACTTATCCAGGCGCGCCTCGACGATTTGCGTCTCCCCTGGGTCAATCTCAACCTTTTCAAATGCCTGTAGTTCCTTCACAGGACGTACAAGTCCAGGGATTGAACTATCGTGAGGTGCAGACACGTAAAACTGGACTACGGTCTTGCCTCGTCGAGGGCCAACGTTTGAGACTCTAGCCTTAACCACGACCTCCTCTTCAAGGCCCAGTGTCTCTCTTCCATCTTGGATCTCAGCGCCGACAACCTCAAAGCGTGTGTAAGAAAGTCCGAAGCCGAATGGGTACAAAGGCTCAGGCTTGCTTTCTTGATCGTACCACCGATATCCCACGTCAAGGCCCTCTTCATATCGTAGAATATCATCAGGACCGGCGGGGAAATTTCCAAATGACGGGTTATCCTCCAGCTTCCGGGGCCATGTCAGTGACAGTCTACCACTAGGGTTCACCTGGCCAGAGAGAACGGCTGCAACAGACAGCCCTGCTTCTTGTCCAGGGAACCAAGCCTGGACAATGCCGGGAACTACATCGACGATCTGCGAGAGACCAACAGGTGCGCCTGAAAAGTTCACAACCACCGTCTTGGGGTTTGAAGAGGTAACTGCCTTGATCAAGTCGTATTGTTCGGCTGTGAGGCTCATGGTATCTCGGTCAAAACCTTCCGACTCAATTTCGTTGGTCGTTCCGACGCAGACAATGGCATAATCTGCTTCCGAGGCTACCGTCTTGGCATCATTCAATGAAGCCTGGAGGTCGATCTCATCGTGAAAGCGAACGGAGCTTCCTTGGAACATCTTTCCAAACAACGGCGGTCCAGCCAAGATATCAGGGTCGCAAGCCCAAGACTCGAGCTTGATACTGTAACGGCGGCCCCCTTCCACATGATAGGTGAAACGTCTCTCCAGCTGCTTTTTAAAGAAGTAGAAAGACTCAGGTCGCAGTTTGGTCTCTTGGGGCCGTTCAAAGACCAACTGGTCGTCGATGTAGCATCTCGCCCGTCCTGTGCTGATAACCGACAAGATTGCGTTGCCTGTTGAAGGTGCCACCAAATCGAATGTGATTCGTGTGCAGTACTTGGCCTTATCAAGGTATTCTGGCCACTGTTCCTTGATCATGTACTCAGCTTGGGGGCGGAACTCTTCGTGAACGAGATTCTCGCCAATCACAAAGCCGTTGAACCATTCCAGCCGAACAGGGAGTTCAGAGTGTTGCGACTGATGGGTAGGAAAGACAAAGCTGGGATCGGCATGGGGAATTGCCCCAAAGACAGGCACACCGGCTGCCGTCCTGGTGTCGTAGCCGAGCCTCTTAAATCCTTCGATTGGAGTAACCGCATGCAAGGCATCAACTCGGGCACTTCCTCCACCTCCGAGAACAACGGAGCTCGCATGCTGACCGATCAGTGCGACAGTTGAGCTCTTGGGTATGGGCAAGATTTCTCCAGCGTTCTTGAGCAAGACGATTCCATCCGCTGCAGCTTCTTTGATGAGATCATCGCGGGCCTGGTCCTCTACCGCGCGCTCGGGAGGTTCCTCGGGGTTCTCGAATCGACCAAGCCGATATGCAAGCTTGAGAATGCGTAAAACGCTCTTGTTGATAACCTCTTCTGAAATGCTGCCCTGCTGAATGAGCTTCAACACCGCGTCTTGGGTGCGCCATTTTGGTGGACCGGGCATCTCGATGTCGACACCAGCATTGATGCCAGGTGCAACGGAGTAAGTTCCCATCCAGTCCGAGATGACGGGCCCTTGGAAGCCCCATTCATCTCTCAAGGTGCCGTTGATGAGGTCATCACTATCGGCAACGTAGGTTCCTCGGACTCGGTTATAGCTGCACATTGACTGTTAGCAAAGACTAGGGGCCATGCAAATAATTAGGAACACTCCTCACCTTGACATGATACACCAGGGGTCTGAGAGCTTTAGCACAAGCTGGAATGGCTTCATGTAAATCTCTCTCAACACCTGCTCCTCAACTTCGACGCTCAGTGTCGTCCGTTGATTCTCGGCGTCATTCGCCACAAAGTGCTTTGGAGTTGCCGCGACACGACCAGTCGACTGGCATCCACGGACATAGGCAGCTGCCAAATGGCCCAGAACGAGAGGATCCTCGCTGTAGGTCTCGTAATTTCGGCCCCCGAGCGGAGAGCGGATGACGTTGAGGGTCGGGCCCAAGAGGACGTTTGCAGACTTTGTCTCTGCTTCTTTTGCTATCGCGGCGCCGATTCTCTCCAGGATCGACGTGTCGAATGTCGAGCCGAGACATGTGCCACATGGGAAGCATGCAGCCTTGATGCCAGAGACATAGCTCTCTCCCCGGGCACCGTTTGGCCCATCAGTGAACTGAGATAAAGGGTGTCAACTTGTGTCCGTGTTTGGCAGATAGGAACAAAGACATACTTTGATATGGGGCACAAAGAGCCCGTCCCTGTGTATGACTGGGGTGCGCCACCAGTCGACGCCTGAAAGAAGACGTATCTTTTCCTCAAGGGTGAGAGATGAAAGAAGCTTGTGAAGGGAATCGGGACTCATCGTGGCAGAGCTGTGGAGGATGCGGTGTGATGAACCGAGATCGGTCATTTCGGCGGCGAATCCCCCTCTTATGCCCTTGCAACACATCCCATTCGTACATGTTCCCTCTAAATGCAACCCTGCAATTCGTTACCGAGCGCGGAAATAGGCCCGTGGAGACTGGACAAGTGGATTCTTGGCTCTTCGAACTGCATCCGGTGAAGGCGATCAACCATTGGCTCACCGGCCGAAGCTTCGGAGGCCCTTCGGAGTCTTGATGCACTGATTGGCTCAAGCTGAGGGACCGTGAAGTGGGTGAACGATCGCGATCCGGGGATGAATGGCATCATCTCGCAGGCCAATTTGTGTAGCCAATCCCAAGCGGCTATCGAAGATCCAACCTGGTCAAGTTTGCCGATAGATCAAATTGATCGAATGCTCTCCCCGCGCCATGCATTGAACTATAGCTTCTTTGAACCGTCAACGCGTTGGAGGTTGTTCTGCTCTCATCAACTGGGATGGATGACGCGATTGAAACCAAGAAGCGAGACTTCACAAGGCCGTCACTTAACGTCGTGTATAAGTTGAAGCAACATCCCACAGGAACAGCATCGTCAGCCCACCATCACACGGCCTTCAACACTTGATCATCTTATTCAACCAAGACCACCATGGGGCCCTCGCAAAGCAAAGAGGAGAGCTCTATCAATGTTTCTGCAGCGGGTCATGAGACAGTCGAGGAGCTGGATCGGCGGATCCAGGAACTCGCCCATCATGCACCACCATTCTACCAAAGCCGCAACCTTTGCAAACTTTATCTCCTCATCATTCCGGGATGTCTTGTCCCCGCTATAACGCTGGGATTTGACGGGGCAATGATGAGCGGTCTCCAGGCAGTGCCAGCCTGGGACTCTTGTAAGTTCACCAAGTTGACTCTAACAGATGAATGATTTCGCTAACAATCAAATCCCAATCGCAGATTTCAACAGTCCCCGCGGCAGCATTCTTGGCCTTCTGAACGCCATCCTAGGCCTCGGTTGCATCGTTGCAACGCCTTTCATCAGCGTCGTGGGTGATCGCTGGGGTCGCCGTATGGGAATCTTTGTCGGCGCCGTCATCATGCTCATCGGAGGTGTCATTCAAGGCGCATGCGTTCACAGTAAGAAGCAACAAGAAAGAATGCCTATCAAGATTTATCTTGCTAATCAAATTTGACAGTTTCCATGTTCTTGATCTCTCGCTTCGTCATTGGCTTCGGACTGGTCTTTGCCAACACCTACGCTCCTATGCTCATCGGCGAGTTGGCCCATCCCAAGGATCGACAAGTCGCCACATCGTTGTATCAGACATCATGGTATCTCGGTGCCATAGCAGCCGCGTGGACAACGTTTGGGACATTTAGTATCCCCAACAACTGGGCCTGGCGCATCCCATCATATCTGCAAGCTGCACCAGCTCTTGTACAAATCTTGGGTATCTGGTTCTTGCCCGAGTCTCCACGTTTCCTCGTCGCAAAAGGGCGCGCTGAAGAAGCAAGGGAAATCTTGGTCAAGTACCATGCTAATGGGGATGCCTCCTCCGAGTTTGTCGAACTCGAGTATCGCCAGATGCGTGGTGTCATTGAAGCCGAGCTGGCCAACGCAACTGGGTGGGCATCTCTGCTCAAAACCCCCGGCAACCGTCACCGTCTTCTGGTCCTCGTTCTTCTAGGTCTCTTCTCCCAATGGTCTGGAAACGGTCTTGTTTCGTACTACCTGGTCCGAGTCCTCGAAACAGTTGGAATCACGAATGCCAGACACACCAACATCATCAACGGCTGCTTGATGATCTTCAACTGGCTCACATCTGTGGCTTCTGCCTTTGCTTCCGGCAGACTCAAGCGTCGAACACAGTTTATGATTTCCGTTGTCGGCATGCTCCTCGTGTTCAGCAGCCAGACTCTTTGTGCCGGTCTGTTCAACGAAAGAGGGAACAAAGCCGCCGGTCACGGTGTTCTAGCAATGCTCTTCATCTTCTACGCATTCTTCAACTTTGCCTTCAACGCCCTGCTTTACTCATACCCCGTCGAAATCTTGCCCTACCCCATCCGAGCCAAGGGCTTTTCGGTTCTCATGTTCTTCGGCAAGGGAGCAGGGTTCGTCAACTCGTTTGTCAATCCCATCGGTCTCCAGGCCTTGGCGTGGAAGTATTACGGAGTTTATGTGGGCTGGCTGTGCGTCGAGGTTGCCTGTGTCTACTTCCTCTTCCCAGAGACATCTGGCCGGAGTCTCGAGGCCATCGCCAGCGTGTTTGACGGAGATATTAAGCTGGACTTTGAGAAGTTGGTCGAAAGTAAGGAAGGATCGAAGGAGATTAGCAAACAGCTTTGATAGGGAGATTGAAGAGTTGCCTGTTGTTTGGAACAGCTGTATGTAGGGGCTTGGCCTGTTTTTATTAGGAGCAACGAAATGTCTCTGTAGTATGGCCTACAATGTGTATCTAAGACTACGGTGTTTTACGGTATTGGGTTTTGATGCTGTCATGTGTTTATTTTTGTGTTCTTTGATATTGTGGCCGACGGAGACGTCATTGATAACGACAACAAAGGGTCAGCTCTTTTGCTGAACCAACTCCCTAAGCACACAATTCCGCCAGGCTGGGAAACTCCCCCTTGTTGACCGCGTCGATCCACTCCCTAACCGGCATCAAAAACCACCCGTCAGCGCATCGAATAACGGCCTCATAGAAATCAACCTTTAGCGCGTCCTCCGACATTGACTCGGCCCATCCACGGCGGCGTCGGGCCATGCAATCCTTCCAAACTTTTCTCAGCTGTGTCTGCTCATATTCCATAAGATGCTCCCAGTAGAGGGGGGTTTTGCCTTCGCTGTCGAGATAATCGTCACCATGGTCAGTCCATATTTCAGCCTCCATCTCTGGATCATCGTCCATGTAGTAATCGCGATCCGGCACTTCTTCGCGATCTTGTCCAATGAGGAAGTCGGGCACTTGCGTGGTGATCCAGAGAGGCATCGTCGACACGCATTCCCAGTCTATGATGGCTGTGATGTCGCCTTCATCATTGACCATGATGTTTTTCAGCGAGAGGTCGTCATGCCAGAGAACTGTTCGCTCTGGTGGGTTCTGGATGCGAGGGAAGATCTTGGGTAGCAGGTCGTCGAGCATATGGGCTACTTTGAGTACGCTCCCGGCGCAGTCCCTGTCTTCTTCGTCTTCGGCTTCGTTCAACTCCTCAACCTTTTCTTGAACGATTATGGAGATGAGGGCCTTGAGCCAGTCATGGCTGGAACGGAAGGGTCCTCGGGGAATGTCGTAGTCAAAGTGCTTCCCCCAGCAGAACATGAGGGAAACAATCCGTTCCGGGATCCGTTCAGCATCCCTCCGAAGGTCAAAGTTCTGCAAGGTGCCTATTGTCCGGAATTCCGAAGAATTGATAAGCTCTGCCTGACATTTGGCAATGTTCTCAACAAGCCTCGTCTTAGCCATCATCGACATCTTGCGCCACCGATGATAAGCCGAAGCGCCAGGCATCAGGTCCATCAGGATCCATTCATATCCTATCTCGCTTTCGCTCGAGTCCTGAAAGGCAAGAACCCTGGGTGCCGGAATTCTCGTGTTGTGTTCGAGCCAATTGAGAGTTGCCACTTCGCCATCCGTCTTGCGCTGAGGGTCAACGGGGAGGGACACTCGAAAGGCAAACTTCTTCTTCTGAACCTTGTTTTCCACAATATACACCTTGTTCAAGGCGCCTGCGGATAGGAAAGAGACTGAAACGTCGTCCAAAGCATCAGTCTGAAATACATGACAACAAACTGACTGGATGTCTTCAATGCGAGGCTCAGACTCCCACTGGGGTTCGAGGTCGAAGCCAGAATCGTCCCAGAGAAGTCCTTTTCGAGAAATAATCGACATTTTCGTAATGAGTAGACTGATAATGTTGGGTGAAGTGGTGTATGTGTTTGGAAAGAACCGTCCTCGTCCAGGACGTAACTATGTCAATATATAAGGAACTGATCATGCCAATGCCTTAGTTTCCCCATGTGAAGACGCGGCTTGCTAGGTGTTTCAGGTAGAGAACAAAGCAGATGTTCCAAACGTCATCGCCAGTGCTTCGTTTGCCCAATCAAGCTCTGTGCAACGCAAGCGTTTGAAATCTGTGCTACCTACAGAACAAAACAAGGTTGAGGGGGAAAGGCTCAGAGTGATGAAATTTCACACTACCTAGGTCAAGTGTTTGTAAATGTTCAGCTTTTTCGCTTTGTTTACCAACTTTGATCCCTAAAGCCGAACTCAAATTTGACCCGACTTTTTCCCTTTGTCAATAGGATGCCTCGTCCCTTTTTATCAACTCAAAGGCCTTGTTCGAGAACGAACCAAAAACACCCCTTTATTATAAAAGGTACCAGAAGGTCACAGGGATGATGTGGTCGAGTACAGTGCTAAATTTGCTTGTTCTATCTTCTTGTTGGGGTTGTGTAGCCTCATATTTCGTTCTCAAGTACTTTTCGCGTAGAAAGTAGATTTTGATCGCAGTGGTAGAGAACACGTTCCTGTATTCGCCTAGTTCCATAGTGTTCACCTAATGCTTGAAGATGGACTGCTGTTTTCTTGGGTTAACATATCACGAACGTGTCTCTGTCATAGATGGCGCTGCACTGCTTTGGAGGCCAGAGCAGGCTCTCCCTCAACTACATAATTTGCCTCAGTCCCAGTTCGATCAGTCCCACATCACCTCTCAGGTACCATTTTCCACTCAGAGTATTCTTTGCTAATCAGCCTAGTCACCTCTCAGATACCTTTTTTCCACTCAGAGTATTGTCTAGTCATCCAACAGACGATGCCACCAAGCCCCAAGAAGATGCTCGATGATTTCATCGACGATATTCCGGATGATAAGCTACAGGAGTTCCCAGACACTCCTCGTCTAATCTACCAGGAGCAGAATTTCCGTCTAGATTTACAAGGAAAAACCACGGCAGGCGAGTGGAACCTACAGATTCAGGTGAACCGAGCAGCCGCGACGAAAGCTCTCAGGAAGCTAGCCCCACTGACCATTGCAGGTCCAGTGCTGGTCTCTTCGGATGCTAACATGACCCCTGAGGAGATCAGGCAGGAGTTCCGAAACAAGATCATTCAATTTCACACGGTAAAGCTGTAAAGAGGTAGGTGTCGGATTTTGGATGCAACGTAGCCGGGATAGACTTCCCATCATGCAAATCACGATAGTTGAGTGGAGGTGGTAGCGAGGATGCGTATCGAAGGTTGAAATAGAAAGTCAAATGACATCATTTCATAGAAGGGATCTACTACCATTGATCAGTCCACTAGTAATACCTAAGTTCGCCTCGTAGTAACAAAATATCCAATAAGACCCTGGGTACTGGTATGAAAAACGGCCGCCTTCTTGGCCAAATCTCGTGAATAACAAACCTCGCTAACAATAACACATTGAGACTCAAAAACAACCAAATAAATATCCATGCATCATTTTAGGACTTGCTATCCTTGGGGAAGGATAGCTCTTGGTGCTCCGCCCATTCCTTTCCCTCCACACTCCGCCTAGACCCCTCAGCTGCCTCCTTATCGAGCGGGCCAGGTCTTGAGAAGATGGCGCCAAAGAGGGACAGGATACTGCTTGTGCGAAGGACCATCTGGGAGAACAGGGTGAGGCCGGTGATCATAATCTCCTCCTGTGCGTCGGGGTTGTTGGCCTTGGGACCCATGAACTCGATGTAGCCAACCTTGCTGATGGCCCAGGCGTTGGCCGAGAACTTGGCGACGGGAACGCTGTTCTCGTCGAGACAGATAAAGTCCCAGCCCTTGAAGTCGCTGGAGCTAGTCCAGGTCATAGCAGCCGGGGTGTCCCCCGGGCCTTCGGCGTAGTTGTATGACAGGTGAGTGTAGGAAGTAACGAAGCGCCTCAGAGCCTTGACAGTTCCCTTACGGCCGCGAATCTCATAGTCGGCATGGATAGAGACGGAATGGAGAGTGCCGGTTCCGATGGTAGCAAACTTGTCTTCAGCAGGGTGGAAGACCAGATGGGGCGACCTCAAGGTGTTGTAGTCGATGACATATCGAGGAACAGACTCTCCAGACTTGTCCTTTTGTGAGACCAAGGCCTTGAGCTTCTTCCATGAAAAGTAAACTTGAAGGGTAGGGTTGCCGAGTTGTTGCTCGACTGGGAGAACAATGTCGTTGTTTTGAGGGAAGCTCATGTTGGCGAGTGTAAGAGGGTTGGTGATGATGGTGGAAGTGTAACAATGATGAACTGATGGAGTTGTAAGATGTGAAATTGTACGAATGGTTGTTGCTTGTACTTGCTATGATAATATTCAAAACTCCCTTGGCAGTCGTCGACATGTTATATACTCGCTGAACCGTGAGTGATGATTTACCCAGCCCCCAAAGGAGGCAAGGATCAGCGGATGACTGCGTTGATCCCAGCGCTGGCTGAGATCTTGCGCTAACCATATCTGGAGCAATCAAGCGCTCCAGTGACATCACTGGTACGGAATTCGTCTGAGCGCAGCTTTGCCTGGTTGGGCTGAAGCGTTGAATTCCGATCCCAGTATTTGCGGCGCAGGTTCCACAATCGTCAGCGTTTCAGATGAGACAGAACCAATCATATGCTTATCACCCTGTGCTCAGCCTCAGAGCAACGGAAAGTCGCCACAACCATTGTACCGAAATCCTGAGCTGAAGAGGCTGAGATCGCGACACCACCTTGAAGGGCGAATGAGAACAACAGAGCAACAGATATCTGCCAGTCGTATACTGTGAAACTACTACTAATACGATCTGAAGAATGTCATAAAACAGCTCGAAGACCAATCAACCTTGTTGAATGAACTTGTCAACCCCATGTGCTTTGTTGAAAGGTCTAGGGTAACTGACCGAATCTTCACAGCGTACTTTTTGTTCTCAAGGATCTGAGAGAGAGCATGAGTAAAAGAATTGCAAAACAAAAAGGTACATTTGTAAGATTGGACTCAAAGTATTGAGGCTCTTGTTAGACATGTATCTACGTTACTGCGTGTAATACCTCGATGCAGATAGTTAAAACGTGCGGCAGGACTTGGCAGACGGAGCAAAATTGAAACTCATCTGTAAGAGGGTGATTGAGAGTGGAGCACAATCAATTGAGCCAGTGTCAGGTGATAAGGCACGTGTCACTACGCAACGTTTTATGCAATGCTTTTATGCAGTCTGATGGATCGCGTACGGCACATTCGATCAGAGTGATAGGGATCAATACGATGTGGAGCCAAAAGATGATGTTGTTCTTGATCTCCGATGCCTCCGGCC
>SSHR01001739.1:0-19899 GCA_006518225.1 Fusarium neocosmosporiellum
ATATGAACCCCCTACCCCCGGTGCCCCAGGGTGCCGGCCAGCCGCAGCCCTACCAAGGCAACCGCCCGCCGCAGTTCGAGGGAGACCAGGGCCGCGACAGTCCCCAGCCCGTCTCCGCTGTCCCTGCTGAGCCGGCTGAGAATGACAAGTCATTTAAGGACCTGCGTAAGTGACCCGTTGATGAATGCCGTGTGGGTCGACCACGGGAGCTTGCATTGACATTTTACAGTGACCAAGTACAAGAACGTCAAGCGACTCTACTTTGATGGAAAGGCGCAGATCGATGCACTCACTGGGCAGATTGTCCACCTTCAGAATGCCGTAGCCAACCAGCGCATGTCCCAGTCGCGCACTGCGCTCGACGACAACGAATACTCGACGCGATGGAACCGGCTCAATGGCGCTATCAACAACCTCTCATTCAACATCCGAAAGGATTGGCGGAGCGTGCCGCAGTGGCTTGTTAGCTATGTCAGTGCAGATGCGCTCAAGACTGGCAAGGCCGAGATGACGGCAGTTGGGCGAGCCGTTATTTCGCGCTGGTTGATGGAGGAAGTGTTCAACAAGTGCTTCCACCCAGGGCTGGATCCGCAGTTGAGCCAGTCACTCAAGGAGATCGAGCTGAACATCCGGCATAACGCATACACGATGACCAGCCAGGAGGAATTCGACGCTCTCACCAACAAGGTGGTGAACTGGCGAATGACGACGCTGGAGGGTCTGCACCGTCAACTCAACTCGCCCTCGACGGCCGACAACCGCACCGCGTTCACGGCCAAGGCCACATCCACCCTGACGGCCTGTCTGTACCAGTTCCTTAACAACCCGCCCCCCGCGGGCGTGGAGGGCAGCACGTCGATGATCGTTGAGCTTGCCGTGGGCATCGCAGCCAACCTACCATTGGAGAGCCGAGATGTTGCTATTACATACCCGCTCCCTGGAGAAATTGTTCAGCCACGCGTGATGGAGGTTGAGAAGGCGCCACTGCCGCCTCTGGAGGGTCAGAAGGAAGATGGCGAGGATGATGACAAGAAGAAGGAGGAGGGTGATGATAAGAGCGGCAAGGCTAAGACTGGTACGTTAATCAAGGCAAATTTGGGCGTGGTTGGGGAGGACAACGATGCCTCGAAAAGTGTACGGACGGATGCTGACATGGACAACTTTGCAGTGGCGGTGCCAAGCGATGCAAACCGGGTGCGGTTTGCTGGATTCATGGCTTTGGAAGTTCGGGGTAGACAGGTTCTGTGGAAGGCACCAATCTGGACTATGTAGGGCAGATGAACTGGACCAGGTGCTCTGAAGCGGAAAGGATAGGTGGTTAGGGAAAAGGAGATAGACGTGTTGCCGTGATGAGAGCGGGTTTGTAGATATCCGGGGATACATGATGAAGCGGGTTGCGAGCATGATGGAGAGGTCAGACAGCATGCTCATGGCAAGCTGGCCTGGGCAGGATTGAAGTTTTACGAAAGGCACGACTTGGCATGCGAAGGATGAAGAAGGATTTGAACCGTGATATTGTTCTATGTGTATGAACTTGACGAGGTGAGCAGCAAGGGAGGCCGCAAGGCTTCTTGACTGCAGTCTCTTTTTACATATACAGCCCGAGTTTGGAGCGTGTGGAGAAGTAGTTGCATGCAGTGGAGTGAGTGTATGTCTGAATAGAAGACGGAAAATTCAGCATAGTTGTGGTGATGACATTGGGGATAAGAATGCGCCTCAGCCGGTAGAGTACTAGATACGTACCAGGTGATGGCGGATGACGAAAACAGGGTCACCTACCGGATTGGGACTCTCGGGACTTTACTCAGGATGAGTCGACGGGCAGCAACTGGGGCTGAATCTAACGAGGCTGAAGGCGACCAACAGAGAGATACAGTAGCGCCGGAGGTGGTACCACAGCGGGCCAGGCTAGGGCAGATTGAAGAGTCATCCCTAGTAGTCAAGCAGAGTTGGTCCCTGCAGAGCAAAACCTCTTCGAGATTTGGTGAGCAGCCTGCAATAGTGGCAATGCCACGGATGAGTCACCCTTCGGACAGCCCAGGTGGGCATACTGATGATACTCATCAGATTCATTGAGGATACCCACTTACAGTAGGCTAGAGCTTAGGTTAGGTTGAGACTTTCAGGTGGGGACGTCAAGTCAAGTCCCTGAGGTACTGAACCTTCCTAGAAATCTGAAGTTTTGTGACGAGTTTCGTCCATTACATAAAGGGCGGGCAGGAGCTACGAGGCCCAGAGAAAAAAAAAAAAAACCAAACCTCACTCACCACATTCACACTTTCTCCCTCCTACACAGAGACAACAACCAAACCCTACCTATTTTACCTTCTGCCTCATCCTTCAAAATTCTAGTCACTACAGGTACCACTACTCAGAACACTTCAGCAATCATGGCGGTGCGCGCGCAATTCGAGAACTCCAACGAGTATGTCGTCTCTTTTTTTCTCCCCCGCGGCGAATGAAGCTCTTGATCAACCCCGCCCCCGCCTTTGCCTGATGCGCACGCATCTCGCTCGCTCGCTTGCTTCGAGATGGCCTCAGCTGCGTGGTCCAGGTCACATTAAGAGATAGACAAACAGACGATGGAAGCAATCATACTGACTTTTATCCTCCTAGGGTCGGTGTCTTTTCCACCTTGACCAATTCCTACGCCCTGGTCGCCCTTGGTGCCAGCGAGAACTTCTATAGGTAAGCTTCATGACCCCAGCACAAGCTTCCCAACTTCATGATGTGCTGACACACGCAGTGTCTTCGAGGCCGAACTCCAAGACATCGTTCCCACCGTCCGCACCACCATTGCAGGCACCCGCATCATTGGCCGCCTCACTGCGGGCAACCGAAAGGGCCTTCTTGTGCCCACGACGACAACCGACCAGGAGCTCCAGCACCTCCGCAACTCGCTGCCAGACTCGGTCCGCATCCAGCGAATCGAGGAGCGCCTCTCGGCTCTCGGAAACGTCATCGTCACAAACGACCACATCGCCCTAGTCCACCCAGACATTGAGCGCGAGACTGAAGAAATCATCGCCGACGTGCTCGGCGTCGAGGTGTTCCGCCAGACCATTGCCGACAATGTCCTTGTGGGCAGCTACATGAGCCTGTCCAACCAGGGTGGTCTCGTCCACCCCAAGACCCCCATCCAGGACCAGGACGAGCTGTCAAGTCTGCTCCAGGTGCCTCTTGTTGCCGGCAGCGTCAACCGAGGCTCCAACGTGGTGGGCGCCGGCATGGTGGTCAACGACTGGCTCGCCGTCACCGGCCTCGACACCACCGCCACCGAGCTCAGCGTCATTGAAAGCGTCTTCCGCCTTGGCGAGGGCCAGGGCCCCAGCAACATCAACACCAGCATGAAGGACACCATGGTCGAGTCTTTCTACTGAGCCTGTTCTATATATGGCTCTGTTTTTTGTTCTCGCAAACCTGGACGCTACTGCTCGAAGAGGGCGGGCGAGCCGGGTTGGGTGTCTAATTGCTCATACTGGTTTTTGCTGTTACTGCCTTGGTTACTGATTGGGAAACTCTTGGGGCCTGGTGTTGGGATGTTTTGATTCTGTTGTTGGCATCAAAGACGAGATCTTCATGATGGAATTATATGACATGATATGAGATGGGGACGGCCAACCCCATTCTCACGGAATCAAGAGGACTGAAGAGGTGGCAGGCAGCGTGTGGTCCGATCTCGGGCTCTGGCATGCATGCCTGACAAGACATCTCTGAATCCATCTTGCTGCTGCTGGTTGCTGCATGGAAAGGCGTTGTTTTTCTCTTCTCGCCCCCTTGTCTACATGGCTTCTCCGCCTGGCGAGGGCGGTGATGTAGAAAGAGAAGCCTGTGCTATTGTTAAATACCCCCGGCTTGAATGCAATCGTCGTCACGACCCGCAGTTGTTGTTTCTTTTCTTGGTGCTTGTGACAATTGTGAGGACATGTATCTCTAACCATCAACGTGACTAGCTAAGACGAGACAATTCCTGCCAATAGTGCCCGACTATAACTGGCAAAAGTACTTGTAAAGCCAACGTCAACTTGTTACTTGCCTTGGGTGGTGAGAGCCTGCGAGGTCCTCAATTGCCAAACACCCCACCTTCACCGCCTGCCGATTTGGGATACACCACCATACCCCACCACAATTGTTCGAGATACCTTCAAACATCCAACCTCAGAAGCGCAGGTAGACTTCAAACAAGCCCTCTGTGGTCTCTTACCGCCCTCTAACTCTCTAGATCAGATCGCAATGTCCTCAAGCGACAACCCCCAACACCTCGAGCCCTCCAAGCTCGGCACAAAAGAATAGTCCGTCTGACCCTTCTTCCCCCCCAACCACCTTGTGTTCACCCCCCAGTCTAACATGTGCCTGCCCAGCTGGGATAACCTGTACACGACCGAGATAACAAATCACACCGAAGACCCAAGCGATATCGGGACAGTGTGGTTTGACGACTCTGACGCCGAAGCAAAGATGCTCGAGTTCCTCGACGGCCTCCTCGAACCTGAAGACCCCGACAGCCCCGTGCTCTCCCACGACAACACCAGCTTCCTCGACCTCGGTTGCGGAAACGGTTCTCTCCTATTTTCGCTGCGCGAAGAGGACTGGGCTGGCCGGGCTCTAGGAGTCGACTACAGCCCAAAGAGCATCTCCCTCGCTCGGCAGATCGCCGCTACCAAAGAATCCGAAAATGTCGAGTTCCGAGAGTGGGATGTGATAGTCGGCCCCTTTGACACGGTGCTCAACGGCTCACAGGCCGACGGCTGGGACGTGGTGCTGGACAAGGGGACCTTTGACGCCATCTCGCTCAGCGACGAAAAGGACGCCCAGGGCCGACGCCTGTGCGAGGGTTACCGGGAGAGGGTGCTCCAGCTGGTCCGCAGGGGCGGCATCTTCTTGGTCACGAGCTGTAATTGGACCGAGTCGGAGCTGCGGAGCTGGTTTGAGAGACGGGACGGAGAGGGCTTCGATGTTGTTGGGAGAGTCGAGTACCGATCATTCAGCTTCGGTGGTGCCAAGGGCCAAACCATCAGCACGCTGTGCTTCCGTAGGGCCTAGATGAAATGAAATGTGAACCAAGATAGATACCCCCTTCAGATATCTCATCACGTCTCGTCCTTAATCACAATCGTGCTGGCTCCAGCACCTGGTCACTAACAGTCGATAGCATTCACTTCTGCAAGCTCTGTCTGTTATCATACATTGATATTTGGACTTGTCGATCGGCGCCTGGACTACCCTGCCTGGCCCTTTCACCAGCACCTGGATATCTGCCCATGCCCGACCCTTCATCTCTCCTCTTCCGCTTTCTCTAGAGGCTTTGCGTGGATATCTCTTCTCAACCCATTTCTTATCCATTCCGTCCTCCTCAGTCCCAGGACTGCCCAGTCCGGCTTGTGGCTTCTAATATGCAACGTGTGGTGGCTCATTGGCTTCCTTCTCTCTGGCGATACGGACGTAACAAAAACAGACCAAAAAAATCTGCCGCGGCAACAATTATTGCTTCATTACGTCTCTCATCTATGGCGATGTATTCATGGGCTCTCCGCCAGCAATGGGTCCCGTGACAGCAGCTGCCGCTGTCGTAGCAAAGTACCGCACATCCACATCGTCGTCCTTCTGCAGCTTGCCCAGGTTGGGCACAACTCTTTGTTGGATCAGCTCCATGCCTCGCGGTGAGGGCGTGATCTCGCTGCCCTGCTTCTCAAGGTCGTGCAGGGTGCCCTCGTCGGGCAGGCGTCGGAGTACGTCGATCAGCACTGCGTACGTCTTGGCCACGTTGAATCGGATGTTGGGGATATCGTCTCCCACGAGCTTGTCTAGCATTGGGAGGATCGACTTGGCGATGACGTCCATGCTCACCACGGTCGCCAGGGTCTGAGAACACGTTAGTCGCGCCTTTCGCGCATCGGGGTAGAGCTGTTCTTACAGAGATGGCAAAGCAGGTGGTCATTCTGTAAAGGTAGTTGGGGTGGTTGCCCATGGCCATGACCTTGGGGATGATAGCCTCGCTGGCCCATTCCACGCCAAACACCTCGGTCAACTTCTTGAGGTTGTGAGTAGCAGCCTCGCGGATCGAGAAGACCGTGTCTCCCAGCCAGCCCATGCACAAGTTGCTGAGCTTCTCGTCAAAGAATTGCACGCCAAGCTGGCTGGCGAGGAGAGGGATGTATTCGATAATGGCAAGTCGCACTCGCCATTGCTTATCCTCGGCCAGTTGCACGATGGCGGGGAGAAGCGATTGTGAGAGGAGGTCGATGCCAATGACTGGCCCATGTCAGTACGTGGCCCAACTGCAACATTCATCTGTATGTCTTACCCTGGTTGACAAGCTCAAGCTTGGAGATGATGTGGAGCCTAACCTCCGGAAACTCGTCCTTGAGCATCTGGAGAAACATGGGGAGAAGGTGGTCAATGGTCCTTTGGCACATATTAGCATCAACGTCGCGGCGCAGAGGTGCAGGTACCATACTCTTGCTTGCCGAGAATCGGAGCCAAGCCGCTGATCTGAGTACCGAGGGCAGCACGGACGTGCTGGGAAGTGTCCGAGACGAGGTCTTCGATGCTGCCCATGATGTCGTTGAGGAGAACGTTGCGATCCACAAGAGCGCAGAAGCCGGGGATCTGGCCAGCGATAGCGGTTCGGACCTCGGCCTCGTTGTCCTTGAGGAGCTTCACGAATGCGGGCACAAGATCTCGCGAGACGACCTCCTCATCAACTGCCTTGGCGATCTGCAATCATCAGTATCAGAGAAATGACAACCTAGAGAGCGCAGCAAACCTTTTCAAAACGATCGGCAATCATGTATCGCACCCTCCAGCTCTTATCCTCTATCAGGTTGCGTAGGGACGTCAGGAGGACGCCGTGACTCGACTGTTGCTCCTTGGGAACGGCCTCGGCAACCGAGATGAGGACCTCGACCGTCAGTAATCGAACGCTATCCTGGTCGTCTTGTGCAAGATGTTGGAAGAGGGGTATCATTTCGTCGACGACGATGGCGGCAGGCATCTCTTTGACGAACTTGGCCAGGTTGGTGGCAGCCTGGCGACGAACCATGGGGGTTTCATCGTGGACGAGCATGCCGAACTGTTGGCGCAGCTGTTCTTGGACAGGCGGGGAGACCTTCTTGTAAGGGGTTGTGAAGAGACCGCATCCCGAGACCTTTGATGTGAACCAATCGGCCTTGGCGAGGCGGATCGTGAGGGGGATGAAGTACTCCTCGACTTGTTGGGGCGAGAGCTCGGAGCAAATCTTGTTCAGGGACTCGACGGCCTGGATGGAGGGTCAGCGCGGCAGGAGTAGGGCGATGGAGGTGAATTCTACCTTGTCGCGCACAACGGGCTCCTCGATAGCAGCGAGGTTCTCGAGGGGCGACAGCAGGACGTGACCCCACTGAGCACCGCCGACATACTCGATAAAGCCGCCGAGCTCTTCGCTCAGGGCGACGAGGACCTCGTCCTCATCCTCCACGGACTCTGAACGGTATCAAGGTTAGGGGAAAGCTCTTTTTTTTCATCGCAGATTGGTGAGCGGGGAGGTTGGCAACCGAGACTGACCATCGAGGAAGGGGATGAGCTCCTCACGAGTTCGTTCAGCGCCGAGAGCGAGAGCAATGGTGGAGAGACGGTGGATGGCGTTGAGACGGAGCAAAACATCGTCGTGCTGAGAGGAGAGAGTTGAAAGTCAGCGGAAGTCGTCGACGGCGTGCGGGCAGGCAGAGGAGCGAGAGTTGCAGCGTGGCGTCACCGCCAGACTATGGGCATTACCTTTAGCTCGTCGATGAGGACGGCGATAGGGTACAGCTCATCGCCAGAGTTGGGCGCGTCAGCCATGGCGAGGGGGGGCGGCAGAGTCGCAGATTTATCAAGAAAAAGAGCGGCAAGGTCGACGAGGATGCGGGATGGTCGTTAGGGAGGGAGGAGGAGGTTGATGATTGCGGGTGGATCGCGTGTGTGGTGCGTGGGCGGGTGATGCAATGATTTGCGCGGAGTCCCAACACACGATTTTTGGCCCGACGAGGAGGGCTGAGGAACCACCAGGATGAGGGAGGGACGAGGCCGCGAGCTCAGCGGAGGCGGTATCGGAGGGGAAATGATGCGGATAAGGTCGAGATGGAGGCCAATATCAGCAGCGTCGTCGAAGATGTACGGGCATGTGAATCAAGATGAGGGAGAGAAGAGAGAGAGACAGAGGGAGCGGGTGTGGAGTGGGAGGTTTGATGAGCGAGGTGGTGGTTGCTGCCGATAATAGCGGGTGAGCTGTTATGGGGGTTAGGTAGGTAGATCAAGCAGTCCTGGGCTGCGCTGGACTTTCAGTGTAGTGGCATTTTTCTCGTCGACCGCCTGGGAGTTGGTGATTGGCGGTCCGCTCTTCAGTGACGGATGCCCTGTGCTCGGGCAGGCTGCTAACTGGAAACCAGGCTAGCTGACTTGGTGCAGCAGCAGCCACTGAGCGGAAAGGAACGCTGCCCTGGAGAGGGGCAACAAGCGGTCGAACAGGAGAGGTAAGGAGGAAGGGTGTGGCTGAAGTGGGGTTTCAAGTGGCTCCTCATTTCACAGGAAGGGGCAGCCCTCACCTTCGGTCAGGTACAGTGTGGCTGATAATGTGGAACAGACACAACATCTGTTTCTTGACAAGCATCAGTAACAGGTGTGTCAAGATATCTCCATACCAATTTCTTTCTTTTTCTGCGGTAAACTGATGCATACGGCACGGGTATGTATGCAAAACTCAAAACCATACGTTGGATGCATGTCAGGCACTGGAGCATTATCAGACGTCACCACCATATCAGCTCAAGCCCTGAACTTTCAAGCTCCAGTCCCCCCCCGTCTCCAGGGCTACCTGGCACAAGCATGATGTAACTCCACGATCCTTGGCAGCTTGATCACCAGGGGAAGCACCCGAGACATTGAACAAGTGCCAGCCCTCTTGGACTCAAGAGCACTGTTTTAAAGGATAGCTGACAAGTTGGATGAGAATGTTGGACACGCTCGATATCCAAGAAATAGATATCATGGCCGAATACTCGGACTCATCACTACGTAGCCTCATCGTTCAGCACTGCAAGGCGAAAATGCACATGTCCCTGAGTTGAATTCCTCCCCAGATTCAATGCCCCAGCCCCAGCGGGCAGCCAGCAGCGGCTCGGCAAAGGAGCATTGATGATCCGAGGAGTTTCACCCCGCCAAATCGCCAAGCTAGCGCAGTACGCACGTACTGTACTGCCGTGCACCGTTTCCCAGTGTACCCCGGTATCCTAGCCCATTTCCTCCCCGAGGCGCATGCACCGAGTCGATCAACTACATCCCCCAAAATTTCCTGTGACTCAGTGCAATCCACGCCTCAAGCCCACGTCCCACGCTCGACGGAAGCTCACCTCTTGCCTCCAATTTACCGGACAAAGGAATATCGGCCAGAGGACACGCCGCTGAGCCCTCCCCTTCATCATGCCTACTATTTCCGTCGACAAGTACAAGCTTTACGAAGCCCTCGGTCAAAAGTGCGAATGCCCCTCCTTCTTGTCCCCCCACCATCACCTCTCCGACCTCGCCCAAGCTCGCGCCCGACTGTTGTGCTGACCGACTTGTTGCGCCTAAAACAGATTCACGACTGAGGAATTCGAGGATCTCTGCTTCGAATTCGGCATCGAGCTAGACGAGGATACCGAGAATGACGACCGTCCCATCGTCAACGGCGAGCAGGAGCCCCCGCAGCTCAAGATTGAGATTCCCGCCAATCGATATGACATGCTCTGCTTTGAGGGCATTGCCCTGAACCTCAACATCTTCCGTGGCCGTATCGAGGCCCCCAAATACCGCCTCGTTGAGCCCCCGAGTGGAAAGCTAGAGAGCATTACCGTCCTGCCTGAAGCCGAGCAAGTCCGGCCGTACGTCGCTGGCGCCATCCTCCGCAACGTCAAGTTCGACAAGGACCGCTACGAGTCTTTCATCGCCCTACAAGACAAGCTTCACCAGAACCTCGCCCGGAACCGAACCCTCGTCTCGATTGGTACCCATGACTACGACACACTTCAGGGCCCCTTCACATACGAGGCCCTCCCTCCGAAAGACATCAAGTTCATCCCCCTCAACCAGACCAAGGAGATGGACTCTGCCGAATTGATGACCTTCTACGAGAACGACAAGCATCTGGGTCGCTTCCTCCACATCATTCGCGACTCACCCGTCTACCCTGTCATCTACGACTCCAACCGCGTTGTCGGCTCCCTTCCTCCCATCATTAACGGCGACCACTCCAAGATCACCCTCGACACCACCAACGTTTTCATGGAGATCACTGCCACCGACCTTACCAAGCTCGAGATCGTCACCGACATCATGGTCACCATGTTCTCCACGTATTGCGCCGAGCCCTTCACCATTGAGCCCGTCCAAATCATCTCTGAGCACAACAACCTCACCCGCGTCACTCCTACTCTCAAGCCGCGAGTGGCCGAGGTCGAGATCGACTATCTCAACAGCTGCACTGGCCTCAGCGAATCCCCCGAGGGCTTGTGCAAGCTCCTCTCCAAGATGGCCTACATCTGCACGCCCTCCTCCAAAGACTCCAACATTCTCGAGGTTGCTATCCCCCCTACCCGAGCTGATGTCCTTCATCAATGCGACGTCATGGAGGATCTTGCCGTGTGCTACGGCTACAACAACCTTCCTCGTACTGCCCCTACCCGGAGTGCCACTGTTGGCGCTCCCCTGATGGTCAACAAGCTCAGCGACATTATCCGTACCGAGGCCGCCATGGCCGGCTGGAGCGAAGTCATGCCCCTGATTCTGTGCAGCCACGACGAGAACTTTGCTTGGCTCAACCGAAAGGATGACGGAAACACCGTCGTCCGTCTCGCCAACCCCAAGACTGCCGAGTACCAGGTCGTGCGGTCAACACTTCTTCCCGGTCTTCTCAAGACCATCCGTGAGAACAAGGGCCACAGCGTGCCCATGAAGATCTTTGAGGTTTCTGACGTCGTCTTCAAGGACGAGTCCCAGGAGCGCAAGGCCCGCAACGAGCGACACTTTGCCGCTGCCTGGTACGGCCGGACGAGCGGTTTTGAGGTGGTCCACGGCCTCCTCGACCGTGTGCTGCTCATGCTCCGCACCGCTTTCATCACCCACGAGGAGGGCCTGGCTGGCAAGAGTGTCGACTTTGATGTGAAGGAGAACCCTGCCAAGCGCGATGGTTACTGGATCGAGGAGCTCGATGATGCTACCTTCTTCGCTGGTCATGCTGCTTCCGTGTACCTTCGTCTCGGCGGAAAGGAGAGGCGCATCGGAGAGTTCGGCATCTTGCACCCTACCGTACTGGAGAAGTTTGATTTGAGGTGAGCCCCTGACACTGACTTGACGCGCATGACCCGTACTGACTTTGAATAGATACCCTGTTAGCACTCTCGAGATCAACCTCGAGGTCTTCCTGTAAGAGGTCCGCATTTGAGGGAGAGTGTAAAACGTGAGGGCAAGAGAAGGCGAACGGGAGGCCGAGTCGATCTAGAGGAGGGTAGATGACGCTCGACAAGACCAAGAGAGAGGATACTCGTCGACATGTAGAAAAGGGACGTTTCCACGCTTGGGACGACGTTACGAGATAGACAAAAACTACAAATAGAAATGACATCAAGACAACCGCCACGCATTCACGGACGGAGTCGGAGGTTCTATTCACGCTGTGCAAGATGAACTGGATACACCCCCTGAGATAGGGGTCGATTGATGCGTCTAGCCATCCACCAACCTGTGCCCACCCGCAAATCATGCAGCCTCCCACAAAACCTTGCCCAACAAAGCTGAACGCCATAACCCAAAGGCTCAAGATTACCGCTACGAAAACAAAGGCCAACAAGAACGCCAGCTGGAGACGGCCAAGGTAGTGTAAGGATTCACAACCGAACCCGCATGAGGCTCTGACTTGACCTTGGGCGCTTCATACCCGTATCACCCAATGTTGCCCTTAGACTCGTCTCGGAGGAGGGCTGTGGTGCTCTAGGTGAGTGGCAGCACGCATCCGGCTTTGAGCTCGGTCGGCCGCTCTCAGGAAGACCCTCCCCGACGGAGGAATCAGGGGATTCAGCCTCGCGTTGCTGCATGTTCTGCCACTCGTCGCCGAGATCACTTGGCACGCTGTGGAAGCTCCACCGGTCCGAGTTTATATCGGAGTCTGTCTTCAAGAGTGGCAGCGCCAGTGTCGCGCCGCGAGGTCGGGGGCAATTGTATCGTACGGATTCATGGGTCTCGACGATCTTATATGGAACAGAGTCAAACTCCGGAAACATGACCTCCTATGTCATCTCGCGCAGCTCCTGGTCGCTACGAGCGGGCGCGGGGGTTGTGCTCGATGGCGAAGGGTCGGAAGCATGAGCCAACTGAGCCAGCATTCCTTTCCCTAGGTTGAGACCTGCGATGCCGTCTCGGATGGTAGCAAAGGCGTTTGCGCTAGGTTCAGCAGATGCGCTCCGCTGTATCGGCGAACGCCGTGCTTGAGGAGTCAAGGCCTCGTGTGCTGTCTCGATCCCAGTCAGCACCGAGGGAGGCCCGGAGATTGACTTGGAGCTTGAGGTTGAGTTCCTAGGATCCTGCTCGGCCTGGATTACGCTGGGATACTGGAGATTTGACATGGCGGTCTGCCGGTCCGTTTCGGCGACAGCAGCGGCATTAAGCGCGCCGTTCATCTCGTCTTCGGTCCTACCGAACACTTGATGCCACCATCTAATCTCCTTGAGGCGTGGCAAGATAATCCTCTCCTTGCCCTTGATGTGATCATCAACGGTGGGGTCATAATCGGGATTCGTGAACTCGGGTTTCCGACAGAGGAAGTAGTCCCAGACTGACGAAGTCCGTTCAGCAGCCCGGGCATCATGCCTTTGCTTCTCACTGTTGAAGAGGAAAGTGCCGTATTGACACGAATATAAGTGATATAGAAGACGACGCAAGAACCGCTCGTTGAACTCGAAACGTGTCTTGTTCTGGCGGAGAAGCTGGTAGGTGCAGTCGAGGAACTGATGGAAGACGGGGCTGACCATCTTTGGAGTCGTTGCTTCATCATCAACGATCTTTCCAGAGGCCGTCTCACTAACGGCAGCCAAGTCTGGATCTTCCTTGTTCTGGTTGAAGAACCGCTTTGCGCCGCTAAGAACATTCTGGAATGCATCAGCCCTGCCATCATTCTCCCCTGGCTGGACCTTGGCACCAGCAAATGCGTCCTTCTGGACCGTGAACCAGTCCTCGTGGTTCAAATGGCCAGATCTGAGCCTAAACATGTGGCCGAAGGAGAGCCAGTCTTTCTCTACAAGGACAATAAAGCCCTCGATGGTACGGTAGTAAGGGTCCAGCATGATTTGGGCCAGAGCGCTGAGCTGACTTGTACGATCCCAACCATCTGAGCAATGGATGAGGACATTGGAGTGGTTGATGCCGATCTGTCTTGTGATAATGGCCGAGCCGTCTAGGACATTGTGGATGTGCCGCAACCAACCGCTCTGGTGAAGCAGTTCTCTGTTCGGCGGCAGAGGTGAGATGTCGGCGTCCTTCAGGGCGTCGACGACTTTGTTGAGGGAATTTCGCATGACGTGAATATTCTCGATACTAAGGAAAATCTTCTGGGCGGACTTGTACTTGTCCATGTTTTCTGAGCCCATCCCCTGGACCTGGTTGACCATGGCGTTGATGGTTGGGCGAGCATCTACAATCAAGTTGTACTGCTGGGCACCATACACTTGACGCTTCCCGTTGGCGTCAAACACCGCTGCTGATCTGGAGATGAGCTCGTCCTCATAACGCTCCGTCTCCGAGAGCTCGGGGTTCAAGGATGAGCCTCCGATGGATACATCAGCCTGACTCGACAAAGGTGTAGTATCCCCAGATCCACCAGGCATCCAAGCAGAGAATGATGCCGCCACCAACTTCTCATCTTGAACATTAGTTTTCCTGGTGATCCCCGAGAGAGGTTGCGAGCTTCGAGTAATGGTGCAGTTGTTGATGGGGTGAATATATGATAGAGCCGGTATACGGTTCCTGGAGCGGAACTCTCTGGCATATTTGAGTACGTTATCCGAGATTTTGGATGGAACGACCAAGAGCGCGGGATAGGTATCGCAAAAAGTGTAGTCCTTGTTGATGTGCGTGATTCTCCAGCCCCTGTCGGGCAGCTTCTCGCTGATTCCCTGCCGCCGGAACTCCGCCTTGGGATCGTAGAATGACCAGCCGTTAATGTCGCGCTCATTCCTCAGTGGCTTATGACTGAAAGCGTACAGCTTCTCCACCGTCCCGAGTTTGCAGGTCCGGGTTTTGATAAACTCAAACGTATCGCGTGCGACGTTGCTGTCGGTAAAGTTGAAGGTCACGAATGTGAAATCGCGGCATCGAATGCGGATCGATGGGGCTTGCCGAGACCCAGGAGGAACCGGCCGGAAGGCGCAGTAGCAGAGCATCGGGTACGTAATCCATCGCTCTCGAACCTTGGGGTGGCCCCCAGAAGGCTTTTGTGATGAGGGAGCTGCAGCATCCGCAGCCTGAGACTGGTCGACAGGCGCACAGAAGACGAGGTGGAAGTCGGTCAGGCGCAAAGTGCCATGGGTCATTTGGCCGCCGTAGATGCCCTGCACGCCTTCGATGATCTGTACACTTTGTCAGAAAGGTGAAGGGCGACGTCAAGCGATAGTCGTGACATCGAAAAGGGGAAAACACCGAAAGAGAGCGGTCACGCGTACCTTTCGAGCCTCCATCTTGGCCAACGGCGGAGAACGTCTCCAGCAAAGATGGGTTTGCTGGTTACAAGTCGTAGCGGGGAATCTTCCAAGTGAAATAAAGCTCGTTTATCATATACAAACTGTGCTCCTCGCGAGAGCACACGTGGATCGATACGGGCAAGCCAGAAATGGAGCTGCAAAGAGAGCTCGGCGTCGATGCGATGCGAATAGCTCGTGGCCGCGGGGCTGGCGGGAGACGAACAGGCAAGAATGGCGGCGGAACGACCGGAGGACAAGACAGCTATAAAGCGGGCTCTAGCATATTCATGTAGAGGGGGGAGTCAAAGTTTATCGAAGAATAAGAAAAAAAGAGACAGGAAGAGACTTTGTCCTCGCGTTGAGCCAAAGTTGAATCTCCCCGTCAGTGAAGAGTTGGGCGCCTGCAAATTTAACAAGTCCAGTCCAAGCTGAGGTGAGGTTGGTCCATCATCCATCACAAGCCACACAGACTGACGCCTGCCTCTAGCCTCTAGCGCGGGGCTCACCAGCCACGGGGGAGACGTCAGGGAAGGTGGCCCGAGCGCTGGGAACTGTCCCGGCAAGGCAGGGATGACGGGAGTTGGTTTCCGTGTAATTGTTTCCCCGAGCTCCGGGCCATCGCCTCACACCCTGGCAGCATTTTAGGGTCCGCCTTACCCGATCGGGAGACTTGTGCGCTCAGTGCCCGCTTGCCAGATTTAGGGCTCAACCCACACCAAAAAATTGAGAGAGGGCCGAACAAACGTTGTGACTGAGCGAGGCCTCGCCAAATCCACCTCCAGTCCCAGGATCGCGAATCTTTCTCTTCAGCCCGCCCCAACCCTCTGCTCGCCAACAGACAAAGAAGACAAAGTCCTTCGACAACAAGTCTTACAATCAAGATGGCTCACCCCGGTTCTCAGATGTGAGTTGTGTGCTCTGCCCTCTGCTGCTGATTTGCGCAGTGCAGTCGTTGTGTGTGTGTCGTCGATATCGCCGTCGCCATCACCCCGCCAAAGCTCCCACACGAATTGATGCTGACTCTCTTCTCCCTTCTAGCTCCAAGCGGAGAAAGTTCGTCGCTGACGGTGTCTTCTACGCCGAGCTCAACGAGTTCTTCCAGCGCGAGCTCGCTGAGGAGGGCTACTCCGGCGTCGAGGTCCGCGTCACCCCCACTGTCACCGACATCATCATCCGAGCCACCCACACCCAGGAGGTCCTCGGCGAGCAGGGCCGCCGCATCCGCGAGCTCACCTCGCTCATCCAGAAGCGATTCAAGTTCCCCGAGAACTCCGTCTCCCTCTACGCCGCCAAGGTCCAGAACCGTGGTCTCTCCGCCGTCGCCCAGTGCGAGTCCCTCCGCTACAAGCTCCTCAACGGTCTCGCCGTCCGACGTGCCTGCTATGGTGTCCTCCGCTTCATCATGGAGTCTGGCGCCAAGGGTTGCGAGGTTGTCGTCTCTGGCAAGCTCCGTGCTGCCCGTGCCAAGTCCATGAAGTTCACCGACGGCTTCATGATCCACTCTGGCCAGCCCGCCAAGGACTTCATCGACTCTGCTACCCGCCACGTCCTCCTCCGACAGGGTGTCCTGGGTATCAAGGTCAAGATCATGCGCGGCTCCGACCCCGAGGGCAAGGCCGGCCCCCAGAAGACTCTCCCCGACGCCGTCACCATCATCGAGCCCAAGGAGGAGCAGGCTGTTCTCCAGCCCGTGAGCCAGGACTACGGTGCTAAGGCCGCCCAGGCCCAGGCCGCTCAGGACGCTCGGGTGGCCGAGGAGGAGGGTGCCGAGGAGGCCCAACCTGCTGCTGAGCAATAGGGAACCTAAGCCCCTGGCTGGGAAAAGCCATCAAAACCAGATGAGGGGAGATGGGGGATCCAAGGGATGAGGGACGGAGAGGTCTACTCAGGCGTCAATTGATCATTTGCATCTGCTAAGGGCACGGACGGTTTCATTCTTGCTTGTAATGGTAGGCAAAGCATAAAACAAAAAAAATGAGACCCGAAGATTACGAAGACGCGTGCGAGACGTGTCTTCTGTCTACCAATTCCTCGCTTGACTGGGTGTGTTTGTGTGCTGTGTTGAGTAGAGTGTTCAGCCAAGACTCCTTCCCTCTTGCCATTGACTGATCTGGATTACGGCGAATCCTTACTCCGTCTCCTAAATGACTACCTACGTTGACTGTCTCGACCAACTAGTTCGACTTCATCTGCACTCTTCTGCCATCTTGCGACTTGCTTGATCGTGATAATTCTTCGTCTATAGTACTTCTTCGCTCTCCGTCTTTTCATCAAATTCAAGACTGGGGGGATATCACATCCTCAATCCCCTCCCCATCCCCTCCCCAGGAAGCCCTGCGACTTGAAAGCAAAAATCTACAATCCCAACCATTCGTGTGCCCTGACATTCTTGCTGCGGTCGTGCTCGCTGCGTTCTCCGCCCTCCAAGTAGTAGTATAAACATTGACTGTCCAAGACCCGGTAGAAAAGGGTCTTCCGTCACAACCCCCTTGACTCCTCAATAGCTCATGCTCCTTCGGTATCGTACAACGAGGACGTGCTCTTAGACCCGATACAAATTCCACCAACGCCGCCCAAGACCGTGTGCCCGTAATACTCCAGTAATGATAAACAATATATCTCGTCCTGTCCCGACCCCGTGCGCAAAAACGGTGGCACCAGCACCTTCGCATGCTGTTGCGTAGTGTATCGTCCATGAATGCATCTACCCATGCTCCGAGAGAAATACCCGGTCAAATGGTGTCGGAAATGTACAATGCCCTTCTCGGTAGATGATAAAACAAGATGGAAAAATGGCGGCAGAGAGCTCTGGAAGGAATGCCTTCGAGGGGCTCTTATTCTTATGCTGAGTCGAACGCTTTGGCTTTGTATTACCTATCACCAGACTTGTTCCGGTTGTCGAGCTCAATGCTATCATCATAGCGTGCCTTGCCGTTGCCGTTGCCGTTGCCGTTGGCATGTCGCATCTCATCGTCGCTATCCTCGGTTAGGTCCGTCAAACCGAAGCCTGCGGCCTCCTCCTCGTCGTATGCGCGAATCAGGCCTTCTCGGTCTCCATGCTGGCTGCTCATGCTATGACGGGACGGGTCGACGCTCCTTCTCGCTGACATGCTCAGACGAGTCTGCAGGCCAGATACCATGTCCGTCCCCGTGGCATCGCTTCCTCCTCGTCCGGCAACCAGCTTGTGGCCGTGGGGATCGCCTCTCGAGAGGTTGAGGAGGTAGACGCCGGTGAACGTGGTCAGGAATCCACAGATTAATGAGAGCGTGTTCGTGGGGTCGGTCGTGTTGAATCCGCTGAAGAGGATGAAGGAGGCGCAAAGGGTGGCGGTGGTAAAGGTGACGTAGTACAGAGGGTTCACACTGGTATACCTGTCAGTAGAGTTCACATCATGTATAGAGTTTTCACCCACATATTGGTAGGGAAGCAGGCCAGGGCCTTGTTGAAGTAGTTCATCTGGGTCAAAATGCAGACGGCTGTAAGGATCATGAAGACGTAGGTCGAAGGGTGGGTGAACTGGTTGTGGCCAGCAAAGGTAAGCTTCAGAGCAATACCGAAAGCCTTGACAGACATGACGGAGATTGATCCGACGGTAGAGCAGATAGAGAGGTAGATGAGGGCGTTCCTCCTGCCGTAGACGGGAGCAATCTTGTAGATCATGAAGACGGCGAATGCGACAACAGCGATGGCGTAGAGAAGGAAGCCTAGGCATGTCAGTTTACTACAGCCCACCCCAAGTTCCCCCCTGTAGTTGACTCACCAGGCTGGATAGCATAGTGCAGAATTTGGTCAATCGTCTCAATCTCCTCGTCTGGAGGTGCATGGAGGACGATAACAACAGCTCCAATCAAGCAGATGGCGCTTCCCAGCTTGCCTAGTGTTCCCAGCTCCTCATTGAGGAAGTAAGATCCAAGGACAGCACCGATGAGCACGCTCAGAGCTCCAAGAGGGGTGACGAGGATAGCAGGGGCGAAAGCGTATGCGGCAAAGTTGCAGACTTCTCCAAGACCAACTAATATTCAGTCAGCACAGCCGTCAGCCTAGATGCAAAAGGAGACACTCACGAGTCGCAATACCAGCCCACCACAGGGGATTACGCAGATATACATATCCATCACCCTCAAAGCCATGCCGTTCTTCCGCTTGTATCAATCCCTGATGCCTAGTTAGCGCGCCGTCGAGCAGAAAGCGCCACAGATTGTGCCGAGTAACATGAAAACTGGTGGGCGCGATCGGATGCGGCAGCTGGTAGACGGACCTTTTTTGTAATAACAAAACTTGTTCCTGGCGACTGTTAGCTGCGGCGCGCCTAGGATCAGATCCAAGGGTTCACTCACCAATGGCAAGGGCCGAGGTCATGGCAAGAGCCAGACCGATATACCTGGTGAGGCAATGTCAGCATTGGGAATCGGTGTAGGAGAGTCGGGTTATAACAAAGGCCCGAACAAGCGTGATCTCGAGGGAGTAAGGCCACGAAGGTGGGACGCGACGTACTTGTCCTCAATCATGATGTGTAGCGAGCGCACGACAGCGACAAGCGCGCAGAGATGGCCAACTGCAAATATTCCCTAATACGCCTAGAATAACGGCTGGAAAGAGGCCGGGACGTAGTGCGCCGGGCCAGAGAAGGCCAAAGAGAAGGATCGTTGAAGGTCGGCGATGGCTCGCACCGGGCGAGAAGGCCGGTTGAGTGCAGAAACGAGCGTTGAAACGAGAGGCGACACAGAACAAAGGCCGAGGTTTATTGCAGAGGCATCAAGAGGATTGTCTAACTCGTCGGTGATTGATTATTCGTCGTGGCCGTCGGTAATTCGGTGGTGGTAGCTCAAAGAGTCGAAGACCAGTGGAGGGGGTCGATGTCTAATGCAGCTGGTCTCTTTGCGACGACGGGGGGGATGGATCGATTGACGTGTCTCGTCGACTCGTGGTCAAGTTCGTAAATTCTCGGAGGAGGAATCGTCAATGTCGTCTACTACAGGCCAAACGAGAGAGGCTCGTGATGCGCAGCGGCAAGCAGGAATAATCGGACAAGGCAAGGGGAGGGAGAAAAGGGACAGCTTGGCTGGTTTATCGAAGATAGGTAGGTTTGCTGATGGTGGATGTTGGGTTGGCGTGTTCGTGTGGGAGAAGGTGTGGGGGGGGAGCCAGACCAGACCGGGGGGGCCTGAAGGAAAAGAA
>SSHR01001740.1:0-10875 GCA_006518225.1 Fusarium neocosmosporiellum
TGTTATTCGCACGACCACATCATGTGCCCAAATCAGCCCGCCCCAAGCCACAATACAGGGGCCTTAACTGACCCTTTCTTTAGCTACTAAGATATCTATGCCTAAAGCACCTTTATAGCTTTTTAAATACCTATAAATTAATTCTAACTTCTATTTAACTCTATTATTAACTTTAAATTCTAGTCTTACTTAATTAATTATAGCGTAAAGCTATAGAAAGAACTAGCTAGTATTATTACTGTGTGGATACCTCGTGAATAGGGATACTGTTAGCTTTCTTTTGTCTAGTACCTACTAAAATCTAGCTCTCTGTAAAAAGGAGGCCTCTGATTGGCTTAAATTTTGTTCGTGCAGCTAACAAAACATGTTCGTGCGAATAACAACACTCATCCACTTTACCATGCAAATATGATATTGCGGTCTACATTCTGACTTATATCGTCGAAGCGATTAAAAGGCCGGTGAATCTCACGGATATGCTTCTCCGTGATACCGATGTAGAGCTAGCGAAACAACTAAGAATTTACAGGCTTGTTCCACACCTTTGACATCGCCGCTTTGAGGACCGCGGTCAAACGCCCAGATGGCTAGGGCTTCGATCCCGGCATTGTTCGAACGCGGAATAGGAGGGGGGAACTGCGGCCTTGATCGCTAAACCCCAGATGGCACTAGCGATCTAACAGATCCACGAACCGCCGAATGAAGACGAGATACTGGCATAAGGTTTGCCCAAGCTGAGCCGGTAAATATCGGACCACGACGAATTCCTGTTTGTCGACCTCTTTGCTTTATAATAACGTACTAGATAGATCATGGATCTATTATAGACAAATATACCCCTCATTCCCTATTCTCCATTGACGCACGACAAACCTGAAAGGTCGGGCCATCTCGGTCCTTGCCCACATAGGTGGTAGAGCCCTAGGCTCAAGTAATCACAAAGCGCCTCCTCTGTTCGGAGATACATAAAAACCGCTTTCTGATTCCAGTTCCCTTTGAGGGATAGGCTATCGCGGCGAGCAGTGCATGCCCGCTCACATAGCTCGAGGTATACATCCTCCAGATTATTGCCTGGGTGTGTTATGAAGGAAAAGCCCCTTTCGCCATTTTTTAGGTCGTTCTTAAGTTAGCTCAAGTCGACAGAGCGGTCCCATCCGAACATCAATTTTTCTCGGAGTAGATCTATTTACCGAGTGATATATTTGCCTAAAAGTCGAAATTCGGCCATAGTAATACGAAATAGGTCTCCATAATATACCATCTGGCGATCGTCGCTCTAACGCAGGAGATACGCCGGAGACTACGACCGTATAATAACCCGGCCGTAGCTGCAAAGGCTAATCATTTCCTCAAAGGCCGATTAAGACCCTACCACTATGTATTTCTTCCTCATAGCTTTAAGTCTTTTTAGTTGTTTGGTACGTAGATGCTGTGATATCTTTAGCATGGGGTATTCGCGAAGGGGAAGTGCCATCTCTAGAAATAATAGGCGTTAAATATATAATAAGCCTGATAGGTAAGGGGTATATGATTTTGCCAGAAGAAAAGCCCTTAAAGATAACAAGAATCCCAGTATACCACTAAAGAAGACTAGTAGAGTAGAACTAGGCTGGCCATCGGTCACTAGCTCAATATATAACAATAGGCTTAGCCTAAGAAGTAGCTCTAGAAGTTCCTCTAATACTTGCTTGTCTCCTATTTATTCTTCGTTCACGGAATATTCAATATCCCTACTAGAATTTATCCCGGTATCCCATATATCTTAGTCTTTATCGCTCTAGCACTCATTATCTTCTCTGGAACTTTCTATCATATCGTGCTCCTCGTCGTGCTCCTTACATTCCTCCTTAGAGTCATCACGGGGCATCCATCTTTCGATAATCCTACCCTAGAAGCTTTACTCGGGTTCAGGTATCCATAGTTCCATAGGCGGGGATTAGGCAGTGGGATTAATTAGCAACCTATGATTCCATATCGCCTCTAGGAAATATAGCTGCTTCCTCTTGAACCGGATGCCTATAAGTCTTTCCCAAATACTCGGGTCTATGCGATATAATTAGAAAATTAGTAGAAGATAATACTTAAAGAGTACCTGGTATTTTCTCCTACTCGAGGGGTAATATACGAGGACGAAAGGCTTTAGATAACTCATTAGAGCTTATATACTTCTAAGCCAATAGAGAATACTTCTACTCGTCTTATAAGCTGTTTCCTCGCATTGGTCTAAAAGCGTATCTACTATTCGATATGCAAAGCAAGTCGATTAAGAATATCGAGTCCGGGCGCAGCTGGATCCATTATCAACTATTAAGGGCTCGAGGACTTCGCGGCAGGAGGGTTTTATAAAATGAGAGAAAGTAAGGTGTCTAGTACTGAGCTGGAGCGCATAGAGATAACCGTTACTTAAAAACTTAGCTTAGCTAGGAATAAAGAGCAAATAAGCACTCTTAGTCTTATGAAGCATCGTGTGGTAATAAAGTAATAGGGGAACGATAAGGGTGCCATAAACCCCCAGAGCGTGCATGGACGAAAAGTATGTATTACGACGTATTTCGTGGGAAATTTGATAGACATCACGCGTGCACGGGCCAGATTGTATGTATTGCGTCGCAATGTTCGCAGCAATCATTGTAGTAGGGAGACAGGACGATCGCACTTTCAGCCGCGTCGTCATTCATAGAGACGAGTGCATCATCAGACATTTCTGCAGCCACGGATACATCATGAGTCTCGCTGGCGACCGAAAAGCTAAAGACAACAACCACTTCTTCAGTTCTCTCATCAGCCAAGGATTCTACCGCAATATCCCACACCCAAACCAGAATGAACAAAAGCCCAGAAGACACCGTCCACGTCATCGCCCACATCGTCAACAACCATCGAAAAGGCGACACTAGTGACATCGCTAAAACATCCACCACTAACATCGATGAATTACCCGACACTGTTGAACAAAAAGCCAACGACATCTGCCGCGCCAACACCTGCAAGGATAGACTTGGAGGCTATAGACCTAATTGGACAGCCTTTAAACTGTAAACTGGAACTACTGTTGGGATTTTAATCATTTCAGCCACAGATTCTGGCTATACAGTTGGCGGGTGTACTGCAGTACAAGCAGATGTTGCTAACATGTGATATAGCCTGGGAGTGGAAGGTTTCACTCACGCCGCACGATGCCGGTAACCGAAGGCATATGCAGCCATAACGCTACCGTCGTATCGCCTGACGTAAAAATAACTTCAATGGCTTTTGAGGATAAATTCGCTCGGTGGCTATTGATCAAAGCCAGAGGACCAATAAGAGATGTATCTTTGCACTTTCATGTGAATAAGTCCAGCGACGTTTCATGTGCGCTTAGGTGAGCCGGGTTCTAAAGCAGGCGCTTTAAGGACCAATTACTGGCGGGATAAATGCAACATACGAATAGTCTGAAGCCAATCTGAAAAATAACGGGGCATATGCAAGATGTAGTCTTAAGAGGCACCCCGGGGGTTGGCTGAAGTAAGAATCTTAAGGTCGTTCTATAAATCTCCTGTGCATCGTCTCCTCCCTTGGCCGGCGTCTGGCCCTGCCCATCTTCTGACCGTGAAGTCATCCAACACGACAGCACCAACATGGTTCAATTACATGTCGCCACCGAGTTGTAGTTGGATTATACCACTGACCAGCCTTTCCAGCTTCCCAAGGCTAGTGTTTCTGCGCCATCTGCTGGCCAAGCAAGGGCTCGAGTACGTCAAAACAGAAACAAGTCCCATCATGCCAAAGAAGCTGTGGTTGCTGGACCAGCGAAGGGGCTAGGTGATGCTGGCCCCATCAGTCCCCCTTACCCCGGCGCGGACACGGCCATGAACCCACAATTGGCTGTTGTGGTGGACAACGATGGTCTCCTGACCATCTTTTACGATACCTTTTATGGAGGTCCGGTCGACCCCAAGTTGCCGCCGGATATTGACACCGAGATCCGCTACATGTACCAACTGCCAGACTTCTCGTGGAGACAAGAGGTCATCCCGCCGCCGTGGCCCGCTGGCCGGAACCCGCAGGGCCGTTTTGGTATCAAGGCTGCCCGAGAGCCCATCAGCGGGCACATCCACCTCATTTACGCGTATCGCATCTGGCCCACAAAGACTCTGGCACATTTGGAGCTCGGTGCGGCGCGGTTCCCGAAGTGGACAACAATGGATTGCGATAACCAGAACTTTGATCCTACGCTCCCACCAGCTAGCCCCATCTTCGATATCGGTGATTTTGACGTCGGATTCGATACCTCTAGGAATCTTGTCGTGGCAGTCACGCTCACGCAGCCATTGCCAGCACCGTGGCCGTTTCTCAGTGCAGGAAACTTCCTGTGGTACCCGGCGACGAACACGGTATCGTACTTCGGGCTGGAACAGGTTGTGCCCGTGGATCGCAACTATGACAGCCTCCGATACGGGGCTTACCCAACGCCGCCGGCGCGAATGAGCCCCAATTACGGTGTCATCTTTCACTCAGTTCAGACGGACGAGCCCGATTCGATCAAGCGCATTCTGCTTGACACACCTGGCGCGACTATCGAGTTCGTGACCGAGGCGCCCCACACCGGCATGTTCCGTTCACTGGCGTGGTTCTTCCTCGAGGACGCTTCTACAGCGCCTCTGGGGTTCGTCCTGGACGACAACTCGGCCTACTTTATCTACAATTGCTCCGGCCAGGATAACATAAGCCCCAAGGACAACCTGAGGCAAATCTTTGCCGATTTACCTTCCGGCCGTTATCCGCTACAGATAAACGGAGTGGCGGTTCTTCCGGATGCGGCTGACGATGCAAACTCGGCGGTCTTGGACAGCCTTGATGTTCATGCCTTCGGGCTGTTTCAGTGCCCCGATAACACGTTTGAGCTGTGGCACACAAGGAGCGTCCCCGGAGGAGCGGTCCAGGTGTCTGACGGCGTCATAGAGTAAGTGAGTTATCTCATCCTTACCGAGTCTCGTTAACCGCAGATCAATCGCAGCGTTCCCGTCGGCAACTGGAGCAAGTCTACGGTCATTACTAAGGACATCTATTCCATCGCCGACGGCTTGACCAGCTGGCTAAGCCCGCCATTCTTCACGAGCCTTGTTGTTGGAAATGAACCGACGTGTTTTGTTGTTAGTCGGAACCGGTACATTGCCCAGTTTCAGCGAGTAAGTTCCATCCCAAGCAAGTTGCAATCTTCCAGGCGTCTGCTAACTCCTTTCGCAGGAATCCGAGTCCACAAACTGGGTCCAGACTGTGATTAGTGGCCAGCAGGTCGGCATGATCCCGCAAGTGCAGACTGAGAAGATCTTTTATGTCGACATAACCGCCCTGGACGAAAATTTCTCGCCCCTTGCGGGAACGCCCGCGACCATTGGTGCCGACTCTCCCATGATTCTCGCCTGCGCCGGCGTGCCGCACTTCGTCGACGCTGGACACACTTTCAACATGAGTTTCAACACAGCCGGTAAGCTAGGCGTTAGCCTGCTCGCGCGAGACACTCTGATCCCTTCGTCGTTCTGGATCCGCGCCGACGGCATGGACGATGGTGCCCGCGTAGACATCCAGCCGGGCCCCAACGGCCTGCATGATACCTTCCAAAACCTAGGTCTTGACAAACAACACCCGAGCCTGAGAGATGTGAGGGATCAGAACGGGAACCTAGTGGTACCCTCCAGCACACCGGATCAGGTCGTCGAGCATGCGCAGGCGGCGCTGAAGACGCTGAGTAAGGTCATAACGGGTGACAATACTCCCCAGGAGGAAGAAGCTGAGAGGCGGCATGTCAAGAGGACGACGCCCCTGACGGTTGCACGGACACGTATTGTTGTGGATAGGCGAGACTCGCGATTCCATCGGTTGCGCCCCATCCCGGGCCTCGCCTTTGCCATCCGCTTCTCTAACGAAAAGCCGGAGTTCGTCATCCTGACGAAGCAACAAGCTGCGGCGCGCCGAGCTGCCATCCGTGCCGGGGTTGATGCTGCCCTCGGGCCAAGTAACGGTTTCTGGGACGACATTGGTGATTTCTTCTCAGATGTGGGAAACGCTGTGGTGAGCGTGGTCGAGATCGTAGTGGAGGCTGTCGACAAGGGGTATGAGGCGACAATCCACTTTGTCGAAGACACCATCAATAAGGCGTTGGACACTCTGCTTGAATTTGCGAGCGAGGTACGTTGCTGTGAGAGAGACATAGACCTTGCTTAACTATTCACCACGATATGACAGGCCGCTTCTGTTGCGGGATTAATCTTTGACTGGGTCAAAACCACCTTCGAGACTCTGTACTATTGGCTCGCGTTTATATTCGACTACAAAGCCATCAAAGCCACTGCGGACGCATTTGAGGACTACATCCAGGCTGCGGGCCCAAATCTTGAGGTCTTCATTGAAAACACCGTTAAGGTGGCCACCGATGAAGCATATCAAAAGCTCCGTGGCGAGGTCGACGGCTTCTTTGATAACATGATTGCGCAGTTTGGCACCCAGACCGTGAGCGACTATTCGCCTCCAATACCAGTTGACATCGCAGCCAAGGACGACCCTCGTGTACGCCGCCTTGCCGCCATGAAAGAAGATACTGCAGATGTGGAAAGCCCAATATCGATCGGGAGCATCTCAGACCTCTTGACCATCATGCCCTCGAGCTCTAGCTGGCTTTTAGAAAAGGTATGTACTTCATCGCCGAACTGGATATAAGAACCAGCAAGGCAAGGCATAATGGCAATAAATCGACCTGTAACCATTAATCCTATCTATTACAGATCATCGGCCATGTCACCGACTCCGACGAGCCTAATCCCGACGACGCCGGAGTTCTCGCCTTCGGGACCGCGTTATCGAAGATCGAGGACAATGTCGTGTCCGTCTTTTCCAGCCCGGACTTCAAAGCTGCGTCCGACGCTCTTGTTTCCTTCGTCGAGAGCATGACCAGCCCGGAAATCTTGTCGGGGACCCCCATCGCCTCTCTACTAAAGCTGTTTAAGGCCTTTGCGCTGATTGTGCTGGACCTGTTGCACGCCGTATTGGAGAGTGTCATCGAGATGTTCCGGTTCGCCGCGCAGGCGATGGGCCAGATATTCAACGCTCCAGTGGACAATCCGGTGATCCAGCTGATCTATTGGACCGTTACGGGAGGCGATACGCTAAGTTGGGGAAGCTTGTGTGCGTTTGTGATTGCGATCCCGCATACCATCTTGTGCAAGATTATTACGGGTGTGGCGCCGTACGGGCCAAGCGTGGAAGGTGAAGGTTTGATGAGTCTTCATGACGGTAAGAAATTCCCTCTAAAATTTGGCTGCAACCTTAAATACCATGTTTCTGGGCTAGGGGCTAATGGAACGATTGTAGAGTTCCATCTTGCGAATGGCATATTCAATCTTCTCAAACCGATTTTCTTAGGCTTTAAAGCTGCCGGCGATATCATTCAGAATGACCCTACCTTTGGGCAAGATTCATGGTTCACCCGCTTCGTGTAGGTTTTCTCCTGCCCCTTAAGCCGACTTAATCTAACCTAACTTCGTGAACAAGAAAACAAGTGGGCGAGCTCTACAACGGCGTGGTCTCTGCCATCATAAGGCTCACCAACCCCCCTGAAGCCTCTGACCTGCTCTCGGCCACGTCGCCTACCTCGAGCTCCACTCCCGCCGACGTGGCCGCCGACGTCTTCATCCTGCTGCAGTTCATCGTTACTATCGCCGACACCTTGGGGTCGAACTGGATACGTAAGAATAGGCTGGGCACGGACATATCTGAATTCCGCGCAATTATGGCGAGCGTGAACTTCCTGTTCGGAGCCTTCGGCAGCATCGCTAGCGCCATCGCCTTCGACACCGGCTCCATTGGGAAGCGGGAGACTGAGGTGTTGGTAGGAAATGTCTTTACGTGTCTCAACACGGCGATGGACCTCGTCGACAATGAGATGAAAACGCCGGATCAGAAGGGATACGTGTGGCTGATTCGAACTGCCATGTGTTTTACTGCGGGAGCCCTATACATCGCGGCTTCGCAGGAGTCAGATGCCGGCGCTGAGAAGGGGACAAAGGAGGCTAAGACAAAACAGGAAGTGGAGATTGAGCTTGACCTGGACTAGCATTACAAATGTTGTCTGGCAAAGCAAGGAGCAACACAAATGTAGTATTAAATCGGGGCGTTCCAGTTCGCTAGGATCATTGGACTGATAGTCAGATCGTCACGTGCACAGGTCAGCTGGACTCTTTGGGCACTTACAAAATGGGATTTCTTCTCTTTCAACAATGGAGGAGGAGGAAAAGAACAAGCAAGGAGGCAAGCCATCAAGCAGTTACAGTACGGATTTGTCTCATCCTTTAGTTGATCAGTTATTAGGAGCTGTCCTCTCGTTGATAGTAGCAATATTACCCTAACGTATGTGATAAGCGAGTGGGCCAGACAAGCGAGTGGGCCAGTAGGTATTTAGGCATTTCTAACTTAGTGTGCGGAAGCGGCAACCCGGCTGGGTATAGGCAAAGCTATGGTTCTTCGGTAGGCCCTAGACGGCCGGGATTGGGTTCGATGGACCACGCTGGCTGAACTGGCCCTCCTATTGGCCTTCTAATGCTAGACCCTTGTGGCGACGGATAAGAGCGTTGCGAGACTGGCGGTGGATATCTAGGTGACAGCGCTGCGGTCAATCCAAGTTTTCGCAATTCAAGCTCAATCAATCCAATTCAAGTCGCCTAAAACCTCAATTTAATCAATTCAATCCACATACCTTAATTACTTGAATTTTATTTAAGTTATATAGGGATTTTAGTGGTTATATAGTTATTATATTAAAAAGTAGTCATTTTCGCATTTCTCGAGGTTAATTAGTTATCCTAAGATGCCAATTTGCTTAGTCAGAATAGCCAAAAGGGGCTTAGCGCAGATAATTCACGTCGCGGTCGCGCAGTCGCATAACTAGCCTAACTTACTTCCTCCATATCATATATATAGCTTCCTTCCTATAACTCTCATAACCCTGCCTTTTTAACTAGCTTTTTAACCTCTTAGGCGCCTTTTTTTGCCATATTTACCTTCGTTGTTATTAGAGCATTACTTTTAAGTCTATTCATAGTTAGACCACATTATAGAATAGGGGCCCAGTGTATCTATGTCTCCATCGAAGTAATTCGCAGCTATAATTCGAAGTAAGGGACTTAGGAGTACGATAATGACTTTAATGGCTCTTAGTACTCCTTTTAAAGATAAGAATAATGATCTTTTTATATCATAGTCTTCTTCCCTTGCTCCTACGCCGTCAAGAACTCCTTCCTCGATACCTAGTGCGCCTACGCGCCTGCGCCTACCGTCTAGCCCTAAGTCTATCGCCGCGTAGCTTGCAGACTTTAACCTTGAGAACCTAAGCCGTTTAATTATTAATACCCTTCCTCGCATATGAATTAGCCGTCAGACCTTCTTCCTACACATATGGCTGCACTGCTGCGCGAAGCTATGGTCTTTTATTATGAACCATGGCTATGGACTGATTAAAGTTATCGGTAATACCCTCGGTGACTCTTTTTGGGTCTACAGACTCTGTGACGAGTAAAAAAAGCCGGCTAACCTCTTTGCCCTTCGAGCTATGTCGTCTACGATCTCACACTTAAAGGAGCAGCATAGGGTTACGAAAGAAGGCACGCCTGGGTCCCCTTCGTCAGCTACTTCTTCTGCCCTCGCCGCCTTACGATCTCACGCCAAACCTCCTCCGTAGACTACGAAAGCTGCCGCTAAAGCCTTCAAAGTCACCCTGACCGACTGGGTCGTCGAATCTAATATTCCTCTCAATGCCATTAGTCATGAGACCTTCCACCGGCTCCTTTAGACCCCTCGATGACTTGCATAGCCGTGACGGGATGTTTGAGGCCTGGAAACGTGTTATCTATGCCCCTACAGAGGCTGACTTTGAAGCTCAGTAGAAGAGGCTTAATGACACGTATCCTCTTTAATATCGCATCCTAAATTACATCTCAAAGGAATATATGGCTTGGCGGCTTCAATGGGCAAAGTGTTATATTGATAACTATCGCAATTTTGGCCAGAGGGTCAACAGCCCAACCGAGACTGCACATAAGGATGTGAAGTCATTCCTAGTGACCGGCATAGGCGATCTTCTTACCCTTCACCAAGCCCTTGAGGTGATACTTAAGAAGAAAAAGCGAGACTACATTCACCGCGCCGCCGATATAAACATACATATCCGAACCAAGTTTATCCACCGCGAATAGCTTTATAATATTAATACGCAAGTCTCCTATGTTGCTGTTGACCTGATGGCTTACCAAGCCCGTCTCGCGATAGCGGCATATCATAGCGAGAAAAACCCATGCCCGAAGCCTCTTTCTATGTGCATGGGTAAGTTCATATAGCAATTTGTACTTCCGTGTGCTCATCATATCTTAGAGCAGCTTAAGGCTAATAAGAGCATCTAAAAGCATGATATTCATCCTCGCTGGTGGCTTGAGAAGCATCTCGTAAGATACCTGCTTATTTATATGTAAATCATGCTAATTTTCACTTCCTAGGACTTTGAACAGCCGCTCCTTCGAATCCGAGACCCCCATATTGCTCAGAGCCTTCGCGGCCGACCCCGGGCTACAATGAATAAGAAGACAACAGTTCCTTCAAATCTTAGGTCTCTATACAGCGATGAGACTATCACAACAACAACATCATCATCATCATCATCATCATCAACACGATCGTCAACACCATCAACAGCAGCCTCAAGGACGATAAGCCAGAGCCAGAGCCCTAATAACGTACGGCGTATGACTGCAAGCATCCGCCGAGACCGCACACAAGCCGAAATTGAGGCAGATTTGCCCCCATCGAGAGCCTCAACACCATCACAGACACGGTCTTCAACACGGTCTTCAA